>JAPYZN010000110.1:0-54767 GCA_030522865.1 Psyttalia lounsburyi
CGTTGAGATTGAGGCGATAGCTCTTCTAGTTTTCAAGATATCTTCAAAAAACTGAAGTCACCTCCAAATTGGCTAATTTAATGTCTGCCCTCCCGGGCACATGGTCCTAGAAAAAATACTTTCAATCGGTTCCCGAGGCCCCACATGCACTAGTCCTTCAGGAAATTTCCTCAGGAATCCAACGCCGTAGAGATTGAGGCGATAGCTCTTCTAGTTTTCAAGATATCTTGAAAAAACTGAAGTCACCTCCAAATTGGCTAATTTCATTTCCGTACGCATCACACGGGTGCGCTCCGACATATCCGGTAGGGGTTGAGGCTGCGCTTCCCGAATACGAGTGTTCAAGTGGCGCAACTAAAAGATTAAAATGAAGAAAATAAAATAAAATAAAAAAAATAAATAAAATAAATAATAAATTAAAATAAAGATTAAAATATCCTGGAAGTTGTCTTAACAACTCGGGAGGGCTTACCGAGTTGTCTTAGCAACTGGGGTGGGGTCTCCGAGTGGTCTCAGCAGTCTGCCCTGCTATAAAACCATCGTTTGTTATATTCAGTAAAACCATTTGTTATATTCAGCCAATCAAGAAAAAAATAACATTTCAACCAACAACATTTAATAGACATATGAGACAAATTTAGTCATTTTCATTTAACAGATGTACTTGATTATATAAAATTGACATTTATATATTAATAAGTGGTATAACAATTTTGAATATTTGACAGAATATCTCAGGGAAGTATAAATGAAATCATCAATCATTATAAAGAGGAATTGGTATAGAATTGTTGAACTGGCGTTTGGATTGAAATTAATTGTGCTAATTCGAACCATTTTACTCGAAATATTTGCGGAATAATGTTTGAATTTTTCGGGTTCAATTTTCCTTTTTAATTTGCTCCTAGAATGTCTCCACCATTCAAACATCATTGTTGCTAAACTAGTTAAATGAAATTCTATCAAACTGATTGAGCAAAAAAATGATGATCTACATAGTAATCACACCGCATAAATAATCCCTGTAAATTCCTAATCATTTTGAACAACAAAATGTTTTCTAAGCGTCTTTTAAACTATTAATCAACTAGAGGTGTTTCTCATTACACTTATAGGTAGATCAAGTTTTGCGAATTTTTATCAAAACTTTGGAGTCAATAGACAATAACACCAAATAAAAATGTGAGATTTTTACGGATCAATCCGAATATTAATTTGAGACACGTGAAAAAAGGAAAAAAATGGTATAACATATCCTTTTTTGGAAACCGCACTGGAATTTCGCCGAAAAGATGACTGCAAACTGAGCTATTATTGAAAACGAATAAATATTTGTGTTCGTAACTCTGTACAGACAACTCGACGTTCTCTCAATATTCAACAATTAATTATAAGCGTCGTATGGCCGTTGGCGGAAGCGTTAAATAGCTGATAGAACTTTTATCGAATTAAATTATGACATCCTATGCTTTCGGAATGATAGCACGACAAATCGTAAGTAACGTAATATGGCTTTTGTTTTTGATTCTCGTTCTGGTGTCTCCACTTCTGAATTATTTAGTTCTGTTTCTTTCTGTCTGATCGGTAACGTCGATTATCTTGCTGGAGATGGAGCTATTAATCCTACCAACATGTCGAAACTGTTTCCATCCGGATGAACTGTGGAAATTTTTCCTTTCTGATCCTGACACTCTAAAAATCCAAAACTGTCGATTCCAACGATTTTGACTTCTTTTTTTGTACCGTCGGCTGATATTACATTGACTGCTGCATCTCTAGATGAAACAAAGTATTAAGGATTATATAATAACTTCAATCGTTCAGGTGTCAATTGACAATGCAAGATCAGTTTAATTTAGGAACAAATCAATTTTTGGCAGCTATTTGTCAATCTTTTTAAACAGAACGAAGAAGTTCCTGCAGAACTAAATATCAAATTAAATTAATTCAGTGCAATTTTCATGATTTTTTGTAAAAAAGTTTATGGAGGAATTTCAAACCAGTTTCAACTTACGTGTGCAGCCAATAGTCGTAATACAAACTGTAGAAATGCTCAACATTCCCTTCCTGAATAATATTGTAGAGATTCTCGAATTCATTGAATACAAGGGCGAGAAAACGCTCGTAAGTGAGAGGTGGCAATTTTGTTTTATGCTTCTCATTATATTTTTTTATCACATCGTTTATGCAACACGTTGGGAGACTGTTAGAAAGATTGATGCCCAATCCTGTAAACGATGACATTAAGTGTAAAGTCTATAAAAAAAAACGTTTCTAAAGTATGAGGGAAATTTTTATAGAAAATTTGAGTTGAAAGAGCAGAATTTTCTTGAGGAAATAAGTGAATCTTCATTCTGTAATTAAAAAAAATGAGAATATTCTTTCTTTAATGTCGATAATATTCATAATTAATTTACCAATATCACAAACGGCTTTTGATGATTGTATACTAGACGTCACTATGATTCCTCCAATTTTGGTATGAGACCCAGCGTAAAAATCGTTCGGCCACTTGAGTCTCAAGTCAATATCCTAAAATTGAGAATCACTAAGTAATTCAGGGTAACCGAAGTTTATTTCGACTATTACCTGATATCCAGGTATCGAGTGAACGGCTGAGACAAGGGCAACAGCGATGACATGCTGAATTATTGATATATATCTGCCGATATAGGAATCCAGAGGCACGTGAATTTGCATCGTAAACATTGCACAGCCTATGGGACTAAGCCACACATTTTTATTACGACCTAAAAACAAACAATTGAACATTTATTTGTGATAATTTTCCAGTAATTCCTTGAATCACTGCATACAATTAATTACAAGTGGAGATTCTAACCTTGTCCCTGGGTCTGCTGACGAGGGATAACTACCAGACCATGATGCAGCTGACGACCAGCGACAACGTCCATTGAAGATGTCATTACGTCTGCATAAATGACAAGACGACCCAGCTCCTTTGTAGTCAGATTCTATAATCAATGCGTCAATCAAGAAACTACCATAAATAAAACACAAAAGAAAGGGAAACCATTTAATTGTTCATATGTGAAAATCTATAGTAATCAAGAATAGATTATGAAAATTGAATGAATATTTTTTTGAATTAATTGAAGCGGAATATTTTATGTCAGTAGTTGAGTTTTCTCCAGATGTCGAACTATCGAATTTTGAGTCTATCAATTAATTCATTGATAAATTATCGAGGAGTGTGATTTAAGAATTTTATTATTTTTTTTAGTCTATCCTCTCAACCCTCTAATTTATGATTTGCTATTACATTTGGAAAATTTATTTCGAAGTTCTAACTGACAAGCTGCACGTGATTTTTTTTCCTCATAAAAATTTATAGGGTTATAATTGGACTTTCAACTATTGTGACAATCGTATTATGCAATCGTTTTTTCTACTAAACCTTGTATGTATTTTTCTAATTGCTTCATAAACCAGGAAAAGAATGCATAAGATTCCTTTGTATGCAGATACTGCAATCAATGCATCATTAAGGAGAACAAGCAAAACAAAATAGTAAAGAATGTCATTGAAAAATGTCAATTTCCTATCAGTTTTAATCATATTGTTTATATGCTCTGCTGTGTACTATAATCAGACTGATGATTTATAAATAATTCAATTATTGGAACTTTTTTTATATATTCAATTTCTCCTCTGAGTCTGCAATTTATTATTTCATACCACATTTTGGGAATTTATTTGTAGGAACAAACAAACTTATAAAATAGTGCATTTTGACACTAGGCCGTGAAGAAATTTGCTCATATGAGGCTGGAAAGTTCTTTTTGGCCGAGTGACAAACAATATCTTCCGTTATCCAGTCCGTGGGCAGGGTTTTATGGCCACTGCGCGGCCATAAAGCGTTGCCTCACGGACTGAGTGTCAAAAATGTCATAACACTACCTCGAAATATTCAATGGTTGAGAAATTCTCAGGACACTGATGCAGCATAATTGGCAGAATTGACGATGAGGCAGGGACAGCCTTAGTTGTCGTTCCACAGAACTGAAGCTTTATCTTTGATGTTTGTAAGATGTCGTTCTCTATTTTATCTTTCAAACCCTCCAGCATCTCCAGCTTCAACTGTAAAAAATCAGTGAAATTGCCTTCACGAGAATTTGAAGAGTACGAGTTACTGAATAATTGTAGTGCAATCCTGAGTCGATTGAATAAATCTAAAGATTTCTTTTCTCAACAGCAAAATGAAGACTGAATTTAGAAATAAATAGCACACGAATTCCATTTCAGCCTTGGAATTGAAAAAAATAAGATCGTTTTTTTTATTTTCAACTACACTCACTGATAAGTTCCCAAATAAATTGAAGGAAAATGTTGAATAAAAAATCGATAGAATTTGACTTTCCTATGTAACTCATTGTATGCAGAAATTTCCCGAACGTCATTAAAAAAACGATAAAACAATAAATTATAAACCTCATGTCTCCCAAGAAAAAACCCCGGGGTAAAAATGGGGGCCTCAATGACGGGCTTGACATCCATCCCCAGGTGAGTAACCAGTAAATCCCCAATGATCTCGAGCCTGGCCTGATTGCTCTCCTTGAGAGCCTTGAACTTGTCCTCTTCGCACTCGTACTGCGAGGGATCAGCCTCCAGATGAATCTGCGAGAAAACCGCCTTTCCCCCAGTGCTGATGAGATCAGCGAGAACAATACTGGGTGTATGCCAGGTTTCCTCAGTCCCCAGGACCTTCACATGAAACGTATGACTCTTCCCCGCCTTATCCCTGACATTGGCAGAGACGGGGGGCTGTGGAGCACTGACTTTTCCTTCCTCATGATCCTGAGAGAACCTGGACTTGACAGGAGATGCCTGATAGCAGAAAATATGATGCATCATCCTGACATTCTTCCATCTCCCATAAGAGAACCTCACGAGCTCGTGTTCCCTGACTTCAGCAGTTTTGAACGAAGGCAGAAGTGAGTGCAGTGCATCTGAGCACAATGTCAATAGTTTCCCTCCTTTCACGAGATACTCTAGCAATTGAGAACTTATCTCCCCATCGACATTTCCACAGATAACAACGAGGTTTGTTTGTCCAAGCCAAGCACCCTTCCTCGCCTCGTCAGCAGTGATATTGTAAATAGTGTACTTTTCTCTATTAAGGGTGGACTCGAGCACAGATTTAAGATTATCCCTGGCAATTTCACTGTCTGCAAAGATTAGAACGTTGGGAGGTTTCATGGAAACGTCGAATTCGTCTGATTTCCCATTTGCCTCAGATTTGTCTCGTCTGGGAGAGTATTTTGGTGCCTCTGCAGCAACATTGCATTGGAAATTGGAGGCAAATGTTGTTGAAGATGTTGAGGTACTAGGAGATGGGAAGGATTCAGTTCCTGGACTCAGTGGATTCAGTGGATTTACTCGATTCCTCTGGACGTTGAGGTGGAGTTGAGGGTTGGAGATGCTATGGGTTAGGGCTAGAGAGACGTTGTCGAGGGTGTTAGTGGTTTGATTGACCCCACTGAATACTGCCGGGGTGGGAGGGGGTGTGGATGGCGTGATGCGTCCTTGGGATTCGTTACGTTCAAAGGCCTCAGGCAGGTCGTCCTCGGGGACTAGGTTTATCTCGAGGATTGTGGGCGTCTGGAGGGTCAGGGGATTATTTCCGGGGGAGATGATGACACCTGGGACGTTGTCAACTTCGAAGGGCTTTTTCTGCTGGGAGACGTGCCGAGCTGTACTGCTGAAGTGCTTCAAACGGTTTATGTGCGCCTCGAACTGGGCCTTCCCCACGAGTTTCTTGTCCTGAAGGACAGTGGTACCTAGGGATATAGTTGATATCAAATCATAGCAATGTTAATTTTTATTTGAAGGGTATTATCAGCATTTGAAGGCTTTAATTTAAATTAAAAAAATAATGTATCAAAGGGGAGCTACATTACTTTTTTCAAGCAGTAGAATTGGTGGACGGAAAATTGTGTTAATTTTGTTTCTCAGTTTCTTCTTTATGTTAAAATAAGGATACTTAGAGGACATAGTGAAATTTTATGGATATCAAATATGAGCTATACTAAAAATTTAGGATTTTGGCCGTGCCTGGTACCTAGGTTGTAGGTGCATGGATTTCCGGAGACCTCTACTGATTCAATCCTCGTCAGGGGAAATCCGTTGTTCATGAAACACTGACTCTGCATGAGGGCTATTGATAATTTAGTCATGTGATCCAGGTCCGTTTCGATGATTAAGGCGAAGGTTCTCGAGGCAGTCCAGGCGACTATTAAACCGTAGTCCTCGAGCTTTACTATTTTTGTGAAGGCGTTCGGGTGAAAGTGATTGATCTCAGCCTCGATCAACACGTGCATCTTTGAGTCCTCGGCAATCGGGGAGTGACCATTATTGTTCATGTAGAGCGGGAAGGTTGTGTGACCGAAGGGGTAGAGCAACCAGTCGTTCACTTCAATTATTTGCTGGGAGAATTTTCAAAAAAAATTTCAGTAGGTATGGAGAACGGAGAGTGCTGAGTTAAATCATTTATAGTTTATTTTATTGACATCTCTCGGTGAGGAGGTTTTCCGAAATTCCTTGCAAGAGGTCTCTTGTTGAAAGCTTTGAGAAAATATGTGATTGTAGCGGGATCATTAAAAAAATTTTCAAAGCCCAATTGAAGATTGCCGTATGTCTCGATTTGAGACTTTCATGAGCCTTAATTTAAAATAGTCAGTCTCGAGTCGAATTTTTTTGCGTCCATGACATTT
The DNA here is from genome assembly GCA_030522865.1 of Psyttalia lounsburyi. Classification (NCBI taxonomy): domain Eukaryota; kingdom Metazoa; phylum Arthropoda; class Insecta; order Hymenoptera; family Braconidae; genus Psyttalia; species Psyttalia lounsburyi. The sequence continues at coordinate 6,735 of JAPYZN010000110.1, forward strand.
TGAGAAGCACAAAGAAAGTTTTCTGATATTTTTCTGAACCTAATCGTATTTTTTACATGATCGGCAGAAAAAATATTTTTTTTGGCACGAGTGTACCTTGTCTCAGATCTGCTATTTTTCTCTGAGTGTAATTCTCATGATTTGCTCTGCACCGAATGGAGTTTCCCCACAAGAGACATGAATAAATGCGCTAATTGGAAAATAACTAAATAAAAAAAAGTAGTTTGATTAATACCAGTGGGTAAATAGTGCACAGTCTCTTGTCACCTTGGCACCAAAGAAGATCACCAAGTTTTGCAGTAGTTTTATTACGACATAATTGAGAACTCAGTAAATCGTGGCCATTATCACTGATACCAGAATTTTTACTCGTATCTGAAAGACGCATAAATCGTTATTAGTTGACTTAAGGGAAGTTCCACGCCAAGAAATAATAATAATACCATTTCTCAAGGGATTTGATATCTGATTCCTATAGAGGAAACTTATTTTCAGGATCGAAATGATTTTCAACCACTCAACTCATATTTTAAAAAATTGTTTTTGCAATATAATTTACAATTTTTGCTTCTGAATAATGAAACATGAGGGAAAATTGTTCTCAGAAATATAATATTAAATTGCAAGCAAAACTAATTTTTGATAACCATGCACGATTTCTGCAGGTGGGAAATTAGATTTGCTGACGATTTGATGATTATTTCAGGCGTAATCAGAAACGGTCATTTCAAGGTGACAAATCATTACGCTCGGGCCTTACTAGCGGTAGAAGGAGGTCTATAGATTATATAAATATGTGAATTTCAAGTTCACCGTCTTTGACAAAATCCTGCTTTACGTAAAGCATAATTGATGGTCTTGTATCTAGACCAAGGTTTAGGGCAGCTGTTAAACGGGCCTTCAGAGATGAAAGTCTCCATGATTGTACCCAAGTTGATATCATGTAGAATAGTGTCAACAACATAGTAGATAACTCTGATCTATTGCAGGACTTTTATTACTTGGATTGATGAAATTTATCGGTCTGGCTGATAATGCTCATTTGCATTTAACTCCAAGTCATTCTGCAAGAGAATAAATCAATTTCATTATTGCTTACGTTGTTTGTCATTTGCTTTTCATTCTCGAGGTACTTTATTTCTATTAATTCAGAAATTACTGGAATAATTGGAGGGACTTTTTTGCACAATGAGTACTCACTTGTGGGGGTTGTGCACTCAGACGAAGCTATTTTCGTTATAATTTCTTTACGTTTGTGACACATGACATGAAGTGGCTGAAAGAGTGGTGGTACTGCGATCTTTCCAATGCTGTCGATGGCCCATTACTTTTTTGTTGATTTTATTGTGATTGCTGGTGATTTCATGCGGGAGATTTTTCTCCACGAGAATGAGAAGACGCATGTCAAGATGACACTGACTCAAGTAGTACAACGCGCGCACGTTTACGCGCAAGTTTACGATTTCGAGGAAGGAAGATCCTTTCAGTTGTATCAGACAATTATTTTTTATGAAGGTCTCTGATTCCAGGGGAGATGGTGAACTTTTGTGGAGATTTTTTTGGTAAAACGTTACAGCAGCAAAAATGGCTCTCATGAAAATTCCACTGTCGAATACGTTTCTAGTGGATTTGCTAGGAAATTGTATTGGAATTTGAGAGAAAAATAGTCAACTATTGACCCTTGTCTCGCATAAAATATACATTAAAATCACAAATTTTTAATTTAATTGTCATTAATATAGAAAATAATCAAATGACCCTTACCTTCGCCAGTCTTAGATGCGTTCATGACTCAGAAATAAATAAATTGATTAATTCCATTCAGCCCCGGCTCATTACATAGGGAAGTTATTCTAATACGGAGAAAAAAATTATTGACCTATATTAAAAAGTAAATGAATAATTTCCATTGAAAGAAGTTCAATGTCTGTTTTCCCTCAGATCGTCTATTTACATTTACATTATTTAATAAAGATCTGCACAGAGGGAAAAAAAGCAGAGAATTAAAAATGTATTACAACAAATTGATATCTCTCACTAAATTCATTCCTCCGGGTTTAAGTGCTGAAATCATGAACAGAATGATGGACTCGCATAAATATTTTTTGTTCATTTCGGCAATAGTATGGCGTAATGACCATTAGATTAATCGCAAAAATGATTTTTCAATTACTTATTGAGAAATTATAATCATTATTAACATCCAAGCGATACTTTTTCGTAATTATTGTTAGAGAAACTAACAAAGGAGAGAAAAATTGAGGTCCTCGTAAATTTCCCATTATCTAAATTTTTGTAACTAAAAATTTACCTTAAAAAATATTCAGGCTACAGATATACAAAATTGTTTTTTTTTAATAAGATCAACAACTTCCACACCTTAATTCTGCGAAATCGAAGGGAAGATGTTTCCTATCCCTTTGGGAATAAAAGATAGTCGCCAAAAACTGTTTTCGGTGTGAGCCAAAATTCAATTTACAGAATGAAGAAAAAACATCAAATCATTGGATATTATTTCGTTTAATTGAGACAAAAATGAGGTATACATTAAATGTTTATCTGCAATTTGAAAGAAATTGTTCCTTGGAAAAATGGAATTCATCACAATTGTTGTATGCTATCAATGCACTATTGATTGGAAATCGTCATACGATTACATAATCTTTCGATAATCAAAGATTAAGATCAAATTTATGATAAATGGTACCTATTGAATACACTACATATTTCATTTTTTATCTCCATGGTTTAGTCGACATAATTGAATATCTAGTTTAAAAATTAAATTTTCATTAAAAATAAAACAAAGTGTAAATAATTCGTTCTTTTTTTTTATCGTGAATAAGTTACAACGGCGAGATCTTAGATACTCGTTAAAATCAATTTGACAAATTAAATTTATTCAGTCTAGACTCATTACCCATTCGTAATAACTGGATTTTTTTTTTCTTTAATAATGAATAATTTATGCCAGAGAACGGAATTATGCGTGAATCATCACTTCTCCATTTTTATTCGTGTCGATTCTAAAATTCAATCGATCAAATTCTAATACGCAATTATCTAAATTACATTAATGCGACATAATAATATATACACATACGTATACACAACTTGTTTTTTTAATTTTTTTTTCTTCCGTTCTGCTTTCCTCCGTTATCATCGATCAATAAACATACTCACATTCACACTTTTTTTTCAAGTAAGATACAATTGCACAGAGTTTTAATTATCTAATTGGTTTGGTCACACTTCCATTTGTTTTTCATTTTCATTCATGAGTTACGAGTTTTATCGTCGTTCTTATTTATCGCGTACGATATTTTTATCTTAATGTAAGAAAGATGCGGAGAGGAGGAGACAGACCGAATATAATCGGAATTAAGTGGCGAATAAATTAATAAATTTTCCTCAGATGTTAAATTTTACTGAATATTTCGAAATTGACGATAATGTGATTAGTATTATTTTATGCAATAAAAAAAACTCAATCCAATTAAACATATGTAACAAAATTCTCAAAGAACCTTTTGTAAAGCGAAATGAAATTTACAAAAAGGTTATCATGATTTTATTTTTATCTCCAATTACGAAATATTCTTCAAAAAATGAAAGTTTGGGGCATCTCGCTTTACTTTGCTATCGAATTCGTTAAAGATTATTTCGTCAATATCTTCAAAACAAGTGACAAAAAACTTAATTTTTTTGGCAGAAATTTTAATCACTATCAAACGCCTTCAGATATTTTTCTCCGTAATTTTTTTTTTCGACTAATGATGAACTAGGAAAACAATTATTTTGTACCATTTCCCTCGTAGATGTTGTTCAGATTTAATTTCCCTCTGTCTCCTCCTTTCCTCTTTCCGCTCAATCACAATTCAATTTTCCACTGAAAGAATATTGGCTGGCTTTACCTGCGGCGCTCTCAATTAATTTCGCCTCTTCATTTCATCAAAATCAAACATTCGGTGGAGAAAAAATAGAAAGTAGGCCAACGCTAGAAGAGAGGCGGGGGTTGTATTAATTCTTCTATCAGTTCAGTAATATGTACACAATAAAAAAAACAGTTGGCAATTCAGTTGAATTTCCTCCTCAGTTTACTTTTCGCCTTTACGTTTTCCTGATTTCTCTTTATAAACTAAAATATTTACAAATTCTGCTTTCCGAACATGATGTATACATGTACGTGGTATATTCCAACGATCTTCATTTGATGACTCAGGATTAATTGTTTAATTTCCTCAAATTTTAACAATTTTTGAACTTTCAGATTGTTGGGACTAGACCCGTCTCAATGCACTTTTTATTTGAAAAAAAATCGTGCATTTTAAGATTCCGAGGAGTACAAATCGTCGCGATCTCCTACATTTACCTACGTCAAACGTTAGACATGCAAAAATCGTAGAAACAGTTCCTTTTAACGGCCATAAAAATAACGCCAGTGGCAGGCCAATAAAAAATCAATCCCGATGTGATTAAACGAGAATTGATGGAACATACCACCTATAATTATCAATAATTCTTATCCTGTTTTGGGACTTTCACCACTCGAGTAATGATGCTCGACTTCAAACTATATTTACCTATAATAATGGCAGTGATTTCAAAAAAGAATGAACTCATGTCATATATTTGCATTGAACTTGGAATAAATGGCCGTTTTCGCTAATCAACGGCTGATCACACACACACAAATTATCCAATAGGACATGAAGAAGCGAGAGAGGCATACGTCATTATCAAAACAACATTTTCATGACAAAAAGGAAAACTTGAACGATCTGTTCACTCTCTAAATAAGTGATTTTTCATGGATACAATTTTGAAATATATGAATGACGAGAACTTTCCTCTGTACTCACATTCCACCAATGGAAGGCATTCCTTATTCCACTTTGTGAAGTCATTGATGAAAAATAGACGTTGAAAGGTATCGGTTTTGAGTTAATTGTTAGGAAAAATGTGGAGAACTTTTCACCAAATTTTTGGCCATTTGGGGACTGAAAGATTATGAGAATATTTTAACATAAGAAATCGGAAGCTCTGAGATTCAGGCAAGTTCCCTGTTGCTCATTAGACGCAATCAATTTTTCTTCTGCTTCGGATGTTTTGTATCGAGAATTTGTCTACAGAAATTATCATCAGAACGTTCTAATTATACGATACACAAAGGTGATAATGGACTTGTTTTATCAACTCGAAATCGTAATTACTCTATTCGTCGATAAACATGTCAAGAACTGGTTTATAAATTTCATAAAATATTGACTACTTTTGACGGTTTTACCTACTTTTTTCCAACTAATCGAATATATTGAGAATATATTCTATTTATCGCCCCATATTTTTTTCTCCCTTGCAAATATAAACTTTCTAAATACAATTTCGCTCTCCAATTACCTAGCCTGTGCAGCAATAATTCGTGCATTTTTTATCTGTACACGATTCAAATTAACCAAAATTTATAAAAAAACAAAATTCAAACAAATTAACGTACTCCAATAAGCCCCATCAAATAACGAACTTAATTGACAATTTACAAGTTGGAATAGAGAAATCTGGAATTGAGATTGCGCAATAAGTGAGTGGATGCATTCAAATTTAGTAGAATTGCATATGTATACCGTACAATGATACTGAAAGGCTCAATTTCTGCACACAATGCCTCAATACAAGAAAAATGGAAAGCGTGAAAAAAAAAATCAGCAACTTCATCGCACAAAATGGAACTATTCGTTAAGAAAATGTTGTATCGGTGCTGAGGTATGCCAGCGAGAAAGTAACATTATGAATAATCAAACGAATGACCCCGACTGTTATAACACGTTCGATATTAATATTTCCTCAACCGGCAAAGTATTTTAAAATGAATTGGAAGAAACGTCAATAACTGTTCATAATTCAACATGGCTATTATTACATTATTCCGCTACACCTAGGCGATAATATTTAGATTGGTCCAATATTAATGATGCCATCTTTGTAATATTTTTTTTTGTTCATTTTATCATTTTTTGTGGCCAACAAATAAACCCTAAACACCTCGCAATTGGGCCTACATTTACACGAATACATATTACGAAGCACAGTCCCTGCTGACCATAGTTTTCCCCACTAATTACTAAGTATTACTTGTCAAAATATATATAACAGCCATTTTTTTTTTAATTTCTCTTACGTAGAAATGCTTCATCCTAAAGATTATTCTGAAGGAAATCATAAAATTGTCATGCATTGAGTTTGCTTCGATTAAACGGCAGAGAGAGCAGTCATCGATTGTATTCATGGATCAGAGGAAAATAGAGAATATTCTTTGATTTTTAGGAGACAAATGTTAGAACAATTTGTGCGAGTACGAGTCTTTGTGGATGTGAAAATATCTGGCTCGATAATGAATGACTCTGAGAAATTATCACGAGAGCTTTTTTGTAATTATCAGCTTGGCAGAAGGTTTTTTGACATTTGCTCATGGAATCAATCGTTGGTGAGACAAATGGAATATTGTGGTAGAGAATGAGTCAGGTTTAATTAGTATTTTGGAGACATCTTTGGAAGAAGAGGCTGAAAGCATTGATTTCAAAATGTTTTCTCTAAAAAATGTCATTGCCTACGAAGAGGTGGTTCATTTTTCCTCAGTATCAATAATGTCAATAGATTTTTTTATTGAAAATTATACTGACTTTTTTTAGACACCTTCGGAAGGAATGGATTTGAAATTTGTCGGGGAACTTATCTTGTAGAAAATTTCATTCACTACAAGAACATTTCATGATATGTTCTGGTGACGCCATCAGTTCTTGAATGATCAATTCGCAGAAACTCAATTTTTTTAATGTGAATCGTTGTACTACTCGTATTAATCGTGCCGAGAAATCGAATTTTTGGCATAAAAAATTTAGTTTTTTCACAAAGTATTTTCTAACGAACGTGATTGAAATTCTCATCTTCGGCTCGGATTATAAAGTCAAATTCATCAGAAAATAAGTTGTCAATCTCAAGATTTTTTTTTGTATTCTGAGATCTCAAAAAAAAATTTTACATTATTTTCAATCCAAGGATTAGTCATCTTAATTTGTTAGAACAAATCGTTGGACATCGAAAGAAAAATTTGTTGTTTCTTTCTTAAAGTTGATAAATGACACGTGTTTTTTAAATGATTTTTAAAGCTAATCAATTTTCAAAGAAAAATACCTCTCATTTCAATCCCATTAAACTCGACTCATTTCCTCGATGCCTCCAAAATAAAGTAGATGAAAATATCTAATTTTTTTCTTTTCCATTCCCTTTACCACTCACCACAGAGACTTCCCGCCGACATAAACAGTTCTATCACAAGACTACTATTTTATTTACCCACAGGGACAACAGCAATTGTTGAGATTCTCAATGAACATTCCCTCCTAAGAAAGTGTAACGCTCCCTCATCCTCATTTTGACGTATCTCAAATAAATCTAGGTAAACCAGTACTAGAACGATGGTAGATGTAGGGAGGAGGTGGATGACCCGGGAAGTGTCTCTGTCGTTGATGGGGCAGGAGTGGATGATGGCCTCCCAAACTGTTTACGGAGCCCTGGGCATGCTGGAGAAGATGAGAGGCACCATCCCCAAGGTCCAACTCAAGTTCCTGCTGTTCCACCAGCTGGAGAGCACCGAACGATGCTGTTGCCATGGCCACGTCCGGCATTATTCCGGATAAATGACCATCGCCACAAGGATTATTATCCTGCTGCTAGTAAAGTGGAGAAACAATAGTCAGTTCAGGGTGAAATTGGAAAATTCTAACGATTGAAAAAAAAACGGATGGAGAATTTTTTATCGAGTTTTATTGGATTTTATTGCTATACCTAGAACTTTATGACAGGTGAGGTGTGATAAAATGAGAAATCAGTTTAACGTTGAGTTTGAAGTTTGACATTGAGTCTCGTACGAAGGTGATGCAATCGAATTTTCCAGTTGTCATTCGAGAGTGAAATGAGACCAGAAAATGGAATAGAATCAAATTTGTTGATTTACATTAGAATAAAGTGAATTCTGAGCCCCGACAGCCCTCAACTCAGGCCGCGTCAGACGTAGGCGTTTATTAAATTTGAAGAATTAAATAAATTTTCTACAGTCGATATTTATCAAATAAAACGCTTGTCTGAAGTCAGTTCCGACGATTTCGAGGTGACAAATTATTACACCAGGGCCTTAATTCCGTTTTGAAGAAAAAAAAGCATTTCAACAGCACTTGTACTTCCCAAAAATTGGAATATTTTAACAGGCGAAATTCCTATGGCCCGAGAAAGTTATTGAGTTTAAATTTAAAAGCAATGGAATCAAATTTATTATCCGTACTGCAAGTCCATTAGAGAATAATCAATGATACTGACGCGTCCAAAAATTACAGAAGATGAAATAATCGCATTTTCTAAAAAGGCACACAGGAGAGTTAAAAGCACTGGAGAGAAGAAAAGTTTGTGACAGTTGAACATGATCATAACATTTAGCCATATAATTCACACAATTTACCTCTCCTTGATGTCTGTAATTCTCCCCCTCAGTAACGACAGCCGGAAGTTCATGTCTGAGCCCATACGACGAATTTGGTCGGGGGAACGTCATATTCCTCCCGTAGCAAACGTTCACCGTTGCACTCGTGCTGACATTCATGCTTCCTGGACTAACAGCCTCCATATTCTCCATCCCTGTCATGTTTTCATCCTGCTCCACGTTTCCAAAGAACGCCGCGTTCTTTAATGAACCATAAAAAAAACAATCAAAAAATGAAATTAAATTCCCCAAGCATCATCACAAGTGACTGATTATCATGACTTATGAATTCTAGAGAGATCTGTGGAACTGCAATAGCCTCAGGGTATTCAAGTAAATCTCCAAGTCCTCAAGAGGAAATATTCGCGAGATAACTCTTGACAAGGCCTGCCTCCATTTTCACTTCTTTTTTCCACTTATTTTCATAAATTTATATTTATTCTATCGTAACGTTCTTCGACGGTGTACGATAGCTGTTGCATTTTTGCTCCAGTACTCATCGAAACCAGTACAACTCATTTTTCAAGATAACGTATATATCGTAATTACTGAAGCCCGATCAATCGCTGATTAATCGTTTCGAGTTATGATTAAAATTGAGGGATTGTATTTGTTGATTTTTAATTTTTTTAAAACTTATAGATCTGATGATTCGAAGCAAGGAGGAATGGGGGAGGTAGGGGCATTGGTATAAATGTCTCCGGGGAAGGAGAACAGGGGGTCCAAAGTCAAACTCATACTCTGTGAACCTCAGTTGTTAGTGAATCGTCTGACTGACCTGGTGGACTACTCAAGAGTTCCGCTAGTTGATGGTGAGTGCAATCTATTTCAAGCGCTAGTAATATGTCTGGTCTTGTGCGAATTGAAGACAACTCGCGGTGAGGATCGTGACCTTTATTCCACTTAATTCTTATCATTTGTTTTTTCGTGGTTAATGTATGGGCTGAGAGGAGTTTTTTTTCGATCTCAAATTGTCTTTGGGTGAAGAATTTGGATGGAATTAATTTTTTTACGTAATAGTGTTTGACTATAAACACTAAAATTGAGGAGTTAATTTTTGGAAAATATTTGATAACCTCGGGTTAAGAGGGGTCTAGCCTAGGTCGAGTATTGAAGACTGCCGGCTACTTCTTATCAAAAATGAAAAAATCACTTGCAAGTGCGACTGTTCTTTATACTTTGTAATAATTTCTTATCTTTCGAATGCAACATCAGTGAATGAATAAGTAAATAACAGTGACAATAAAAATAATTATCATAAACTATTCTAATTACTATAAAATATTCCATAGACATTCGTTGAATTTTAATGCGTTTTTAATAGCAGTCAATGAAATTGTTGAGCAGCCCTTGAAATTGTCTCGTTTTACGTGAAATTTTTCCAGAAATCTCCAAAACCTTTGCTCAAAGGTTTTAGCCTTCCCTGAAAAAATTTCTATTCGTACCATGCTTGCATGAAAAACGATCGCAATTTACCCAAATTCCAAAGTCTCTGTTATATAATAAATTTTTCCAAAAAATTGATTCAATTTTTTCCAAGGTTTTCATTATCTCTTGTAACTTGAAAAAAATTGATAATCAAATTGAAATTATCAAGTTTAAAATAATAAAGTCAAATGGGATCTGCTTTAAATCGAGTATTGCTGACCGCCGACTAGTTCCTATCGGAAATAAGCATAAAAAATGAGCTGTCTATTCCTTATCATTCCACCTAATTGAGTAATGATGTATGACATTTTTTGTAATTTCCTCAGATAGTCCCACAGTTTTGCGCAACGCTCTACAATTGATTTGAACAATTTTTATCTGTTTATTTTCCAATTTGCCATATATTTTTTAACATTGCCATAATATTTTTTATTTAATACGGAATCTTTAAAACAATTAAATTTATCAAAATTTTCGATGACCTCGAGTCAAAAGAGATCTACTTTAGGCCGAATATTGATAATTGCCGGCTGATTCCTATCGAGAATGAAGAAGAGAAATGCATGTCTTATCATTTTCGCAATTTCAATATGATGATCCAGTGGATTTTTTGCGTGCCGCATATAACAAAATCAGTAAATGAAATGATGAATGGATAAATAAATAATATGTCCTAACCAAAAATATAATTTGCAACCCACAGAAAATGAAGGAAATAACAACCCAAAAACGTAAACTGCCAACACGATTATATAATGCAAATATTCTTCCATATCCAGTCCTCTTGATCAGTACAATTATCCATTAGAATATCTGTCATTGACTAATTGCTATGCACATCATGAGCGCAACGCTTCATTGTTTGTAATTCCTTCATTGTCTCGCTCATTACAATAATCCGCACCAGATATTTCTCATTAAAACAAAAACGTAGTAGTAAAAAATAGTCAGAAAAACGTGCAACGTGAACCCTAAAAAATGGCTTTGCTGATAAAAATGCACTCGAACTGATAAATATTTTCACTCTGTCATTCAAGGCCGTCAAAAGGCAATGAACATACATCAAACGTCGTTTGACACATGCGTTTGTTACCAAAGTCGCAATTGAAACTATATAAACCAGTTATTCTGGAGATTATGAAAAAATAACACGGAAGTAAAGAAGAAACAAGAAACCCAGATGATGAACGCCCCATTGCTGCACGTGATTGCGAGACAGACGACGGCACGAGGCAAATTATTAGATCTCATTGTGTTGAATGTCTGTCGTGACATTGAATTAGACTTAGAAAAAAAATGCATAAATTCAATAAAATTGAAAAGTTTTGAGCAAGAAGAAAATGAGAATTACACAATTTACTTGAATATGCAATCAAAAAATCAATATTAGGTACCAAATTAAAGAGAATTTTTAATTATTTATTTTAAAATAACACAAAAGTAAGGAAGAAACTTGAAACGCGGATGATGAACATCCTATGGCCGCACTTGAATACACGTCAAACAACCGGTCGAAGCATTTTATTGCTGCTCATTGTGTTCAATATCCGCCGCGTCTATGAATTACATCAACAGGAGAAAATTATGAATAAAATTTCCAACTGCAGTCAAAATTTAATAGAATTACAGATTTATGGGCAGGAAGAAAATACGAATTTTTATCCCATAAATTTCTGTGCTGTCTTTTCCCTCCATGTAATCACTATCAATTCCTCAAAAACACATCCAGAAGCCCCCAGTAACCATCAACTCTCCTGATTCCAGAGATGCCGGCCACAGAGGACAAGTTCCCAGTGGAGGACCTCAAAGGCCTCCTCTCTCAAACTCTGGGAAACGACATCGAGATAGTCGAGACAACCTGGAAAAACCTGACGGATCCCGGCGAGAACTTCGGTAGTTTGATTCTCGCTGTAGACGTAGTCTTCACCAAGAGCTCCACCAAAAAAATCTTGCACACAGTGGTAAAGCTTCCGCCGCCGTCGGTCTACCTTCTCCAGCTCTTCAACTCTCCCGCGACCTTCAACAAGGAGCTCGTCTTCTACCGCGACGTAACTCCAGTCTTCCTTCAACTGGAAGAGGACAATGGAATGACAGACGAGTCATCCTGGCTAGGGCCGCATTACTACGGCGGACGTCTCGGCCTGACACCCAACAAATTCGACGATCAAGCGTGTATAGTCCTCGAGAATCTCAACTACTCGGGCTACAGAATGATCGATCGTCTTGATGGCTTAACCAGAAAGCAGACCGAATACGCCGTCAAACAGCTCGCCAAGCTCCACGCAATCACAATTGCAACGAGAATTCAGAAGCCAAAATTGTTTGAGAATGTGGTAATGCCTGCACTTGAGAATGCTGCAAATGACGAGGCTATCTCGTGTGTAATGGACATGATAAGAAAAGCAGTTAGTGATCTGGGAAATATTCCAGAGGCGAAGGGGGATATGGAGGACGTACGTAAGACCATTGACAGTATGATCGAGCTGGAGAAAGCTATGGAGAAGGATGAAAACTGGTTTACATTCGTTCACAGTGATTTCTGGGGCAATAACATGATGTACAAGTTCAAAGACAACTCTGACGAGATTGTTGACATGAAAATCGTTGATTTTCAACTGGGCAATTACGACTATGGGGTCAAGGATCTCATTTTCTTTCTGATATCAAGTCCTAGAATTGAATTGGCTGAGGTAATTTTTGATGATATGGTGGCACTGTATTACGACTCGTTCGTGGGAGCTTTGAGGAGGTTTAATGTGGATCCTGCGAGGTTTACGAGGGAGAAGTTATTGAGGCTGCTCCATATGTGTGGACCACTGAAACTAGCACAGTGTCTGGCGATGACGCAGGTCATTAAGTCAGTCCCTGGATCAGCACCGAAGATCGAGACCATCGAGAATAAGGAGAATTTTTTGCAGATCGGGGGTGGGGAGGCTTATCGAGATAAATTGCTACAAGTGTTGCAGATTTTTAAGAAACGCGGGTGGCTTCTTACAACGTAAAGGCCGAGGAATTCCTTGATTGGTAGATTCTTGTGGGATTCGAGGACAGGGGAAGGGGAGGGGCGCGTGGGTTTTTCGAAATGATCGACTCCTTGGGGAGTGAGGAGTTTATAAATTGATGAACTGTAGTTATAGCGAATTACGGAGTAGGGAAGTTTTATGAAAAGAATGTATGCATAAAAAAATCGATTAATGATATTTTTCTGATGCAAATGGACGGTCTGATTGTCGAGATATTTCATGAAGAAAATAAAATGTCGAGAGCAAGTTTTAACTATTAGCAATAGCGTATTGGTCTCAATTTTTTTATGTTGACTAAATTCTTTATATTGAGTTCTACCATTTGTTGATAGTTGATGAATCTTGTTAGTGATGACTAAGTGGTAAATCCTAGTAGCCTCTCTGGAAGATGGTTCGATTTGTATTGCAGACGTTTGTGTGATTTAATTGCACGAAAAATTGGGATAGATATTCAGACAAATGCCAAACGTATCAACAAATCATTGTTAAAAAACAGCACTTCTTTGTAGAACAGTTTCAGCTGCTGTTTTCCAACAGATTTGATATTTAATATTCATATTCCATATTTGAAAATAAATCCTGTTTTTTATGAATGGAAGAAATAATGTGAGTACAAAAACCCTGACAATTTCAGAAAATCCTTGTCAAACTCTAGGATTAAGTGGCACAAGATAGATATTTGATTGTTTTTGTAAATGTGTATGACTCCTTGAGTTTTTGAAAGAATAAGATATCTTCCGCGTGTGAAGTACAATTCTTTCCCAGCCCTATTGAGGGATTTATTCTTGAATTATGACCATTAGAAAAATACAAATGAGGAATTTTTTCTCACGTTAACTCCAACGTCAAACTGATTATTCTTCGGGGTCAACGGAAATCTGGGCCACATAGAAAATCTTCAAAGAAAATTACAGAGGATTGATCACGTCGGAAATTCAAGATTAATGGAAAGAAAATGATTTTATCACTGATATAGCAATATTTAAGGGCGTCGAAATGAGTCTTTTTATAAAATGCTTTCAATGCTTTGTTTTGTATTGCTTTGATGTTTACGATAAATCGTATTTACCTCGAGAAGATCAGCAACAGCGTCCGGTAGATTAAATTCACGCACAACTCGTAATCTCACTTGTCTGTTTATCTCGTGACGACACGATAGGGGTAAACTCACAGCCCGTTGACAGCTCGGTGACTGTCTGAGTTTTTGTTCGCGTTTCAGCATCGCAGACATTGTCATTGCGTCTGGAACTAGATTAAATAGTTTTGTCGTTTTTGTAGAAGTTCAGACGAGAAGAGGAGAGTTACAAATGAATTTCTTGAGGGTGAGTTTGAGGGAAATAATGCCGGTGTGGACAATCTTTATAAAGCGAGGGGGGACCTGCAGAAAAATTCCTTATGAGAATTCTATTATCTTTGGATTCGGATATATTGGAAAAAAATCAAGCTAAATTGTGATTGTATGTAAATTATTTTCGACTGGAGGTTGGAAAAGTTAATTTTTTAAATGTCTGAAAATATTCGCCGTCTTACATGTGAAACAAATCCGGATAAAATCAAAATGTTGTATTTTAAAAATGTAAACATTGTTTTTTAGTTCCTATCAATCATTACTATTATTTTGTAATAACAGATTAAGTTAAATAAAGTAATTATAATATTGAAAATTACCAGGAAGCGCAGCAGCAAGTACATCTACACCAACTGCTCCCATGGACCTTGGTTTCTCATCGACCATGTAAAGTGTGTCGGGTATGTCAGGAATGTATCGGGCTCTTCGCAGTCTCACTAGTTCCGCTTCTTGAATCATTTGCTCCTCGACTAGACTCTGAGAATGTGAAGAAGGTTATTTCAAAATCACTTCTGGTCTTCCCGATGTCTCCCCTTACATTGGAAAAAACAGAGTTCGATATGAAACTGAAAGGGGAATATTTCTTCTTGGCTATAGGTATCTTTAATTATCAGCGCGGAGAGAAAATCTAAAAAAACATTGTCATATTGCTCAAGGTGCATGAAAAATAGAGATACAAACGTATCTCGTAGAAAATTTCTAGCAAACTAATGATTCTATGGAGAAATGTCAAACAACGGTTTTTATTTCAAAAGCAAAATCCCCCCTTAAAATCAATAATTAACGAAAAGCTTGTATACCCCTCCAATGAATAACTCTATCATTGTCGCCGATGTAAACCTCCCCCGAAAATAGATTATTCCACGCAACTAAGAAACCTCTTCCGTCGAAAGATTTCTCGCAATTAAAATCAGCAATTAATTATTCCCGAGCCAATAAATCTACCAAACTTCTGGATTTCCAATTTCCTCAATTCGAAAGGTTTCAATTAATGGTTGTACGGGTACAATCGATCGGTACCTTAATTTCCTCGTAATAGGGCATAAATAAACGAGGCCGTACAAATAGGCCATTGCGCTTTCCCCCTCGTATCCACGCATTTATCCTCATATTTTCCCTCTCATCGCCGATCATGTGGCTGGGGGGCGTTGATACAAGACCTCGACGTATTGCCTGAAGCATTGAATTATACAAATGAGTTCAAGCCTCTCCAGTGATTTCCGGGCACTTCAACAAATGCCAATTGAGTAAATTACCTGTAATAGAATTTCACTGTTGGGTGGCAAAACATGATCCATCCTAACAAGTGGCAGAAGTTCACTGAGAATTTCCCGCAATTCTATATCACTCAGATCTCGTTTTTTCACTCCCTTTCGGGCCACCGAGTGAACCGTGTGACTGAGCAAATTTGGCTCGCGATCCTCCATCCTGCGGACCAATTCGTGTTCACCCCATTTTAGGACAGCTTGGAGCACTTCTAATTCACTAGCCTGGAGAAAGTGACTCTGGAGGGCGTGGACGAGATGAGTGTGATCTAGCTGATAGAGTACTGAGGTGGAAGCTATCGTTTGAAACTCCTCCCGGAGAAAGTGGAGGGCTTGTCGGTGAACCCAGGCTGAACCGTGGGGTTGACTTCCCCATCTATAATCATAAAAGAGGCTGATATATGGCTTTTTCGAGGCCAAGGAAGAAAGTTGGGTAATAATCCTAATAACATTATCGGAAAGATATTTATAAAATTATTCTTGACTTATGAATATTTCCAAGAATATGAAAAGTAAAGATTTTACTTGATTATTCTTTAAACTCATTAGTATTCGTATTGGACTATCGGAATACTTGGCAAGAATATCAATTATTTCTCTACATTGAGATTTTTGTTTTCTATTTAATTGTAGAAAACTCTATTTATAATGCAATTATTTTAAACTACGTAAGTTGTAGAGAAAATGCACCGTAAGTTTCCAATGAAGAATGTCTGTTCATATTTTCCACTCGAGTCACTCATTATAGGAATAATCTCATATGAAGGATATCTAAGTAACTTTCACAGTTTCCCGTGAAGCAAATTATAGATGTGAGCATTTTCAATCATCACATTAGTTAATTGAATATTGCGACGTAAATTGGAAGAAAGTTCCTGAATTTTCTGCTGAAATATTCCGAAAAGTTTTCAATTTTTTACGTGAAGGAATTTTTGGCTTGCAATTGTGAATCCCTTTTGCAAAAGTAATTATTTATAGATCGTTTATAATGAAACCTGCGAGTAAGAATGACAATTCTCCTCATATTTAACGATTTTTTTAAAACAAAAAAAAATCAAAAATGATTAATTAGCTCTTTCAAGAATGAACTAATTATAAAATTTTTGGTAATCAAGGGTGGAAGAGCGCATGCACGTTAAAAAGGACTTCAATGAACCAAAATTATTATTTCCATATGGAAACGATTGTAGAACACTAAGAGATGAATTTCGAGACAGAAATACCAAAAAAAACTTTAACGGAGTTGGAAAAGTTCGCCATCCTGAATTTCTTCCGACAATTTCTCCTAAATGCACTCATTAACGCAGTAATTTCGTAATGAACCACCGCTGATGCCTCAGTCGAACTATTCTACGATGTGCCGACTAACTTCCTCCTATCCCTTCAAAGTTCCCACCAATTATGAACAATTCACGGACGAAGCAACGAATAGAATTTGACTTTTCTGGACAACTTATTGTATTGAAGTATTTTCTATAGAAATACTCCGGTACAAAAGTGTCTGAATTTCTTCGTTTGATTTTTTTAATGAATGAGAATAATTTATGTTGAGCAATTCGTATCAGTAGAGAAAATTTTAGCCGGAGAAAATAATATATTAAGGCCCGCATGGCGGTTCAAGTACCCCTTTCACTCCACCCCACCGCCCCTGATTCTATTGGACAGTCATCATCCAGATATGGCGGACAGTCGGGGATGGTTGCAGGCAATTCTTCGCGAATGGAAACCCTTGAAATAATTCCCATGTGAGAACTTCCATGCGGATCTCAGATAATAACATAAAGATAAAATGTAAAGAATATTAAAAAAACTCCGACAAATTCAGTAAAAATATCAATCTAAAGGATCAATTTATCAATTCTATAAATAGAATATTGAAAAATCTCTCAATAAAGAAAAAGTACACTGAAATATTCAGAAAAGAAAACATAAAAAACGAGAATCTGAAGAATTGAACATAAAAATTTCCGGTGAAATAGCTTATAAATTGACTGAATTCAAAGCAGAAGAAAAAATTGAGACTGCTGATTCTGCCGTTTTTGCTTCTTTGCCTTTTGAATTGTCACTCTCAATAATTCAATTTTTCATTTTTTACAAATCATGTGCGCCCTAAAATCCCCCCGAATTCCCCCACATACCTCAGAACAATCGGCAGTGATTCGTGCGTAAGCCACTCAAGAATGAGATCCTCGCATCCCTGGGACAGAATATCCAGTTCGAGAAACCGTCCAATCTGATAGAGTTCCATGGCCTCCTCAAGTGGGCTGGGTCTCATCCTCCCGGTATGCGTAAGTGCCTGCACTTCCCCGAGACTCCCTGCCGAGCTTCCACAGCCGCTTCCCCTCAGAATGAGCGAGAGATCGACGGTATCGAGATAAACAGCATGGAGGAGAACCCTGGCATATCTCTTAGGAATAACCGACTCATCGAGAACAATTCTCGTTGGTATATGGAGTGCCCTCTCCGTGTGATCCTCCCCCGATCTCGTCCTCCTCTGTATCAAATTTCTGAAGAATGTCGATCTGGCTGAGAGAATGGCCTTGTGACAGGGCAACTCGAGCTTCGGCCTGAAGCCGTACTCGGAGCTTCCACTGTCCGGCCTCTGATAATCACCATCAGATGTAAAAACAAGAGCAGCATCTGCGTAGTCACCAGTATCAAGTAAATATCTGAGATCGTGCTCCAGCAGATTTGGAGTGCCGAACTCCTCACCAAGACGTCTTAGCAAATTGCCATCGAGTGACGAGTCGTGTGTACAAATGTCACCGGTGTAAAGGTAGCGCAGAAGAGCTGAGAACATGTGCACCTCGAGATTTGGCGTTCTCAATTCCAGACAAATTCTCGCACCATAGCCAGGGCAGCCTGCCAATAATTCCCTGAAGTATGGACATCTTGCTGATAGGAGTGCCCTGTGCACCGGAAAACATGCACCACGATACACAAGATCAACGTCTGTGCAGTGCTTGTAATCGTAGAGAGTCGATAAATCCTGTTTGAAGGTTGTGGCTGGGGGTCTAGCTAACTCTGCCTGTACATGGAGATCCTTGAGCGCTGCCAGGGCCTCGTATTCCTCGAGAAGTGCACTCGCCTCGAGTGGACTCCAGGTTGATACCAGTTCCCTTATGACGCGGCCGTGGTCACAGGCTTTCGACGTTCTACGACGCCGAATGAATTTTTTACGAAGGGTTGCAAAGCCTGTTACCTTCTTTTTTCGCTCTCTGTAATTAGAAAAAGAGCGGGTCAGAATGAATTTGGTTGAATCGGTGGGATTTCACTGGTAAAAAGAGCTCGGGAGGAGGTGGGGGAGGCTCGATGGGGAGGTTGGAGGGGAAAAGAAAGGAAATTCATCTTGTGATGTTTGCTAGACGTGTGAAACTGTATGTGACTGTTACAGGGGTTTGGGGAGTTTTGGAGGCTCTGAATTTTTGCATGAGAGTGGATTCCTTTCTGCAGGTGGCGGATTTGTCTCTTAGGGCTTGACGGGTCTTGGGCGGTTTGGAAATGCACGGAAAACAACAATTCATTTTGTTGAGGAGAGGAAAATTCATTGCTCGCTTGGAGATGCTTTGAGCATTTTTCTGGAGCAGAGAACAGAGGACTTCATGGAGGATATTCTGGCGAAGTAATTATGGAAGGGATGCGAAGACAGAATTGGAATAGGAAGAATCAATGAGAATTGAGTGGAAATGCATGGAGATATCGAAAAATTTCGGCTGATACTTCATGACGTTCCAGAAAATTATACGCTTCATTGTTTTTCTTTCTTTCGTGAGGAAATGCAATGACTTTGCATGTTGCATAATTAATTGTTGATGATTTCGCCGCATATTCGACATATTTTAAAGCTTTTCTGCCGTTTAATTTTTAAAATTCATGATTTTTATTTCAGAATAACGAATCACGGTGGGAAATTTGTCATTAGAATTTAATGATGAGTTAAAATATACCGAATCTGACCCCGAAAATGATAATAAATTACCTTGCACCGATGCTAAACTGATCAACATTGCCGGAAGACGATAGCCTTGCTGCCTGAATCGGATCACCACCGATGGCAGCAAGGTTCGATGAGGCAGATGCTCCCATTCTCTGTGTCATACGTGAATCATTATCAATCCTCCTCGTCACCGATGCTGCCCAGCAACCGTTCTCCAGTGTTTCACCACTCTCTTCGCTACGGGGCAATGCACACGGTATCAGCAATCGGAATACGTTCATCGCTCACCCAGACGCCAGCCTAAAAACCCAACAGTTCATCAAATCCCCATTGAAACTTCTCCCCCCAAGACAATTCCCTAATTATATATTCCCAAAATCCTGTGTTATGCTGCAGTGGTTCTTGGCGATAAGTAGGTCATGGTCGACCTAGCAAATTAAGGGGTCAGTGCAATGGGCGAATACTATCGCTAAAAAAATGAACACGAGCAGAGGGAAAATTTCATTGCAAATGCCCGAGCAAATGCAGTGGCCACATATTAATCCGATCAAAGTAACAACAAATTCAACTGTTACACTAAGAAATGTTGGATTATGTAAATTTCGCTGAGAAAACATCTACCACTGCCATCAATCAATTATCAACAATGGATTTACCGTAATTACCTGGGTCTCTAGTGCACATATTTTGGTGTATCCAGATTTAATATCTCCAGATGATATTCACGATTTAATGTCACATACAAACAATCCCTGAACAACACACAGTCGGCCATGTTTATATTCGAATGCTCCGGTGGCCCAAATAAATTGGCAAGAGTTCATTATAAATGTAATGATTCCTCAATAATCATTTATCCTGGAAAACCGCGACTGATTTTTAGCATTCAACTTTCACGTATCGTTGCAGTTACCCTGTTACAAACTCACTGTTTATTTTTATTTTATTTATAAAAAAAAATGTTGCCTCGATTGGGGAGTCCTGCTGAATGCAGTGGAAAGAACACTTCGGGATGTTAGTAATTTTGTAAATGCAGTAATCACGAATGCCACTGGCCACTTTATTACACTCGTCTGATGACACTCGTGTTGTGGGGATTCATAGGTGGGTTTCGTGATTTATCCCCGATATTTCGGAGCTGCATATTGAAAATAGAGCGCACACAGCCCTCTACAGTGGAGTCTGGCTAGTAGCTAACCTAAAATCACCATATCAAGCTGGGGAGGGTGTAGGTGGTTGTGTATCCATGTGAGGGAGAGCAATGCCTCCAACAACGGAAAGGTAAATGCCCATTTTGGGGATATCGAAGAGGGATGTTGGAGACTTTGGGTTTTGAGCGTGGATTCAATTGTCATTTCGCAAACTGAAATGGATTATTTGCAATTATCGGAAGGAGCAGGGAGCGACAATGGATCCACTCATATAAAAAACCCATAAAACATTTTGCGAGTTTGTTAGATAATTGTGTAGGCTTTCTGTTGAACTTTCTGAGAGCTTTTGACTGAATAACAAGTGTAATTATTGACATCGACGGAATCGCATCTGCACATTCATTTTTCATTTTTCAAATTACTTGATTTCGTGCAGAAATGATAAAGATTGGGTTCTTTTTATCTCTATCTACCCTATTGTATTTATAATGAGCTCATTTGGAGAGATTTAATTCAAGCGGCTTCAGTACATATGAAGGATTTATTTTGTGGCAGAGTCTAGTAATGATCTGGGACTATTCTTCCCAAAGCTGAATATTCGCTGAGTTGTGTGTTAATTATCAAGATGTTTTATGCCAATTCGACCCGAATTCAGTAAAATTTGTTTCTCTCTCTCACTCTCCAGAAATGTTTACTAATAGTTTTAATATATTCATTCGTAGATTCATAGTTCATTACACATATAATTTAATTCATCTAGAATTATAAACGCTTCGAGGATGCGTCCTCGTTGAATTCTGAATATATCTACATTTCCCTAGTTATGGAAATTGGCTATTTATTTTCTGAGTGTTTTCATTCTACAAATCGTTGGAAAATTATTTTCCCAGCTGAAATCGATGCAATGACAATCACATTTTCATTTTATCTTTTCTGCCCTAGAGTAATTCAAGTAAAAAGGCCTTCCACAGTACAAAAGATTTATTATGTAACTCTTGAAAATTAATATTGTTGACATAAATTTGTTTATCAATCTCTTTAATCCATTTTTTGTGAGTTTAAGAGTTATTCCACATATAAATTGATTCACGTAGAATGATAAGAGCTTGGAGGATGCGCTGTCGGTGCAGTCTACAGATGTAGAATACGATTCTCTATTTTTGCCAGATGTGCTACGTAAGTCAGTAGAGGTACAGAAAAAGTGTCAGTTTTTTCTTGTTTTTACTGAATAAGTTTCTGCAAAATTTTGTGTAGATTTCTTTAAACTTTACGTGAAGGCTTTTGGGCTGCATTCGGTGATATTTTAAATGAAGTTGCACAGTTGAGCTCTGACTAGCCGAATCAAGCGAGTTCATTTTCCGGAAATAGGGTATTTAGCTACCCTCTACTCGTTCAAGACCCCCGCATCGAATTTTCTCTGTTGTTCTTGTTATTTGGTAAAGCAAGATGTTGGCGATGCAAAATGTTGTGAGAAGCGGACTCCTCGTAAGTCGACAAGCCGGACGATACAATTATCACACGGGATCCATAACACGTCCTAGGAACCACATTTCGTTTGTTGTAAGTTTTTGATTGATTTTTTTACCCAATTTTTACTTCTTATGTAATAGAACATTTATGTCGAAATTAGCAGTTGCATTTTGGGCAGCCTTCGTCATCTCCCATGAGCTGCAACTGCACTTCTCGGGATATTTTGCTTTATTCGGGCTTTAGTTTCTGGGAGAGCTCGTGGATGGAGGCTGAGTGTCCCAGAAGATTAGTGATATTGTCTGCAAAAAAATCAAAAAGTTTTGAGATAAATTGAAAAATGAAAAGAAATTAATGGGAGGATGAAAATTAAAATAGGAGGATTTGTTCCTTCCATGAAATGGAGAAAAATAAATTAAAATTTGAAATCCATTATTCTGTAGACATCGTAGGAGGGAAGAATTCAAGAGATTTCATTAGCAGATTACTGGGCAGTTGTTTAAATTCTCTACGACAGGGGTTTGCACAAAAATTCTTTTAATGCTCTTATCCTAATGATATTTGCAAAATCATCGTCGATGCAGCCTCGGCTTACAAAGTTTAAGCACAGCATTTGCAAAAAAACGTAATGGAACTAGAGATATTTGAGCAAATATCTCTATAGATTATTCAACGGTACATACCTAAATTTTCTATTTTTATCTCAGTAAAACTTCAATCGACAAAATTGAAATGCTTCAATTTTTACGGGCAAATAGAGTTTTCAATAATATAAAATAAAAATAGTGTAGAGCTCTGCTCTTACCATTTCGCTTATCGATTGCCCTCAACCCTCTGGTACACTCGGTAGACAATGCCCGTGAACTGAAAAAACATAGATATGATTAATCCCTCAATAAATTATTATCACATACAACACAAAAAAAAAAATTTCTTTTTTCATTTGCAGGAAAAGGTTTGTCACGGAATTGCCATTGCTTGCGGTATACTCTTCACTCCAGCGTGGGTCTCATTTCATTTCAAAGAATACACTGGTAGAAAGTAATGGATTACTACGATAATTCTTGCAGCACTTCTATCTAGATAATTTCTGAAAAAATTATTTGAATACTGATGAGGTAAAACCAAACTTCTTCGATTTAATTTACTCAAAGGCAAATGTAGAATGAGGAAATTAAATCTATCATAAGTATTTCCAGTGAATTACCATTTTGTTGTCTCTCTCCTCCAACAAATAACAATTTAAACGAGGCTAGACAGTTTCATTTAGATTTTAAATGCTACTTACGGAGGTTCTCCCCCTATTTCCTATTTTACTGTTATATTTCTTGGGATTCTTCATAATTTAATGATCGGATTAATTTTCTATTAGTTTTGGGCCACCAGTATTGCAATGTTCAATAGAAAATATTTGAGAAAACGAACTATCGTTTTCTATACAACCTATTCTATCAAATTTTTCAAGTTTTTAATATTCTATTTTTCCTTCAGTTTCCTCAAAAAATTTCACACAAAATATATCATTAGACTATCTTGTAAACAAACCTATTGAATGATTCGAGCAATCTCTCCCAATAGTCAATAGTTCCGCAGATCCGCCGGTAATAAAAAAACCACCAGACATTTCGTGAAAAATCTCCTTGCCTCCGATCAGATAGAAAATTTCAATTTCACCTCCGCGACGTTGACTAAAATTTTCTCAACGACTTGGTGTGCTTTACCCTGAAGAAATATTGTCCCAGCGAGTTACGATAAGGCTTCCCTTCCCTTTTACCTTCTGAAATCGATGAAAATGCAAAATACGGATAGCGCCGCATGTTAACACACTCCCGGGGCACCATTTGCGTCGTACGTAAACAGAAGAAAAAAAAGCGGTGTTGTCGGGTTTCCTCTCATCACGAAACGGAATTTGCCCTCTACGAGAACCTCGTCGGCAACAATCGCTGGAGAAAGACGGAAAACGTTGGACAGCATCTTGTCTGGAGTGAAATATTGAAGATTCTTATTCATCTGAGAGACGAGAAAAATGTTTCCCGCTGGATTGAGAACTGTTGCTAGACGTGTTGCTGCAGTCAATCATCAGTCCATAAGGACTGTGGTTCACGGTGTCACCAAACCTCGCAATATCGTCTCTTTTCCTGTGAGTATATACCTACATTTTCTATGTTATAGGTTAGAAATCCTTGTATGGATGTTGCGTGTTTATGTAATAACTTTCATTTTTAGAATTTTTCATCATGGATATTATGTAATAAGATATTTTTCAAGGGAATTACTCGATTGATTGTTGACTATTTATTTGTAGTGGAGAAACAAGTGACAGTAGGAGAAATGTTCCTATTGTTAGCTGCAAAGTGAGCGCAATCGATGAAGCAGGCAAGAATGGAACGAAATTCAATGGTGAACCAAGTGGTCAACCAACAAGTAGTTGAAAAAATGTTTTTTATTTTCACATGAAAAGACTTAAGAGTATAACTCAATGGTTGCAGCTTTACTGAACGTTTTTGTCTTTTGCGACCTAACCTGGTCAACCACTTGGGTATGGAATTGATCTATTTGAAATTGTTGATAATTGTCATAACAACGAATTCGTTGAAAAATTGAAAATTTCATTAAGTCTCTATTATTTTCTCACTCCAAGACGATTAATTACTGATAAGAATTGAATGATGTAGAACTCCTCAGTAAATGGAGATTATATCTAGGGGTGCGTTGAATTGACACTGAAATTCATGAATAAACTTCACTCTTTCTACTCTAGCTTATGAATTTTCATTGAATGGAAGTGTGAAGTTTGAGGATGTCTTAAGTGGATCAGCTTGACACCTGTGCAGAAAAGAATTTCAAATAGATATAAATGGCAAAAAACTTTGGAGATATTCATCCTCACTTGAAAAGAAATAATGTCAAGCAACTTTTTTCGTTCGTCTGAAATCTTTTCGTTTTGAATTACATTGGAGATGGAATTCAATAATTCAATGGAGAGTGAAAATACCATTTGTTAATTCCACTTGAAGAACTCCTTTCTTTTCTTTCTTTTTTGTTCATCTAATTTTACTTTGGAAAAAAAGGCTAGAGACCGTTCATTTTTGCTCCTGCTACGATCTCGTGTGATGAAAAATTCATCTACGCGGATCTGGGGATAGAGAAGTTAGGTTTTATTATTTTTTAGTATTCTTTTCACATATTTTAGGCAGTTTACTCTGACAGTTAATAATGTCTTTCAGAGCAAAGGGACTGAAATTCATTATCTGCATTGTTTTTTTTCCCCTCAATTTTTTCCTGTGTATAAAAGACTTTGCTCGAACATAAAAAAAAACATAAAACCAAATGCATGAAAAACAAAACCATAAAAAGAGACATAAAAAAATAATTTTCAGAAAATGAATGAACATTCTTAATTCCAAATTCCTTTTAAAATTTTTCTCATTATAATTCAAGCACTTCCCATTTTTTAAAGGTCAACATTCTCATTACGATACTGTGCTTGAAAAATGAGAAATTATTTTCTAAAAACAAAAACAAATGTGCAAGTAAAATTGCTTCGGTACAGAAACAAGCAGATTATAAGAACAAAGAGAGGAAGGATTCCAAATGGAACATTGCATTCATCCACACTATAATCGTCTGTCTCTGTGTATTCGAATGTGCGTATCGCTCTGTTGTGGATTTTTTTTGTCAACCATAAAAATAAACTCTGCAAATACATTGAAACATATTCTCGATAGCTCACATTTGTTCACATGAAAGATTCTATAAATTTGATTGTTTGCGACATACTCATTCATTGAGCTTCAGTGATAGCACACAAATTCCATTGAAATTTACTGCACATATTTTTCGCCGCGTGCATCCAATCTGTTTCACATTAATTCAAATATTGCCCGAGTTTTTTTTTTCCCTGTGTGTGTTTAGTATGGTCCGTTCGGGAAAAAAACTCTATATTTGTCAAACGCCATTTGTCTCATCGATAGTTTATACGGAATTCAGGGGAGCTATTGACGAAAGCATTATTGGAATTGACCGTCGACTTTGCCAGGCATTTGAGCTCTTGAAAATATTTTTTGCAATAACTCTGGGCAGTTGGGGATTCAAAACTGGAAGCTAGTGAAAAAGTTAAGTCCGAATAGACTTCAAATGGACCTCTGTATATCTAGAAGTGAGTTTCTCAGTTTCGAAAAGGTCAATTCGAAAGAATTGACTCATTCACTCGTAGTGCTAACGATTGTACAGATAACAATAGTAGAATTTCATTTTCGTACACAATGTTTTCCATTGAAACCTTATTTTTTTATAGAAGTTCTCCAACACGGAATTTCCCAATGTTTTCCACTCTTTTTTTTTAAGTTCACAAAAAAATTGAACAAGCACACTTTGAAAATTTGAGCCGACGAATATCCGTAGAAAATATCTCAGTAGAGAGAGTTGTATAGTAACAGCGAATTCTCTTGATTATTGAAAATTTTGCATTGGTCCTTTCTACTGAAAAAAGCATCACCAGTTATATGAATTAACAGAATAATATTCCTGAAATATTTTTCCGAGCTTCCTCCGTCCCATCCACCGCAGATAATTGAATGGAAATGTGAAATATTCCATTTTCGCTTGCAATAAGCGTAAGCCCCGTGGGTGAATATGAAGAAGGCTTCGCCATCTGAAAAATTAAATTCAATCCGTGTACTCTCCCTGTCAGAAAATGTTCATTAGCATTAGCGGAACAAAACCTCCTCAAATAATTAATTTTTCCAATAATGAACGAACGCGGTCGCCCACACTGCAACTCCCCAAGCATATATTTCTCGATAATTTATTCCTCAGAGTTATTTTCTACGAGATTAACCGGAAAAATGACGCGAATTCCAACAATTCAGCGAAGTTCGTTAAGTTCGTTAAACTGCTGATTTTCTAGTTGTCATTATAGCAACTGCAAAAAAAAACGAAGAGAGAAAAAAATTATAATTGAGAATTCACGAGTTTTTAACGTTTCAAATACGCAAAATGTTCTTCAATCAGGTATTAAATTATTCACATTTTTAATTCAAGTATTGCTGCAAAGTTGTGTCAGATATTATCCAGCTAAAACACCAAATTAAAGTTAAATGCCTGGCAGCGAACAGCCACCTGTCAGAGTCCTTCAAAACTGTTGCTGCGTAGCTTACATGATGAGACTAACTAATGGCTGGCGGCGGATGAAGTCTAGATGGGGTTTGCGAAATTTGCAGCTATCTGAAGATAGCTGGAAACGGTTTAAATAATGTTTTGATTTATTCTCTTTTTACTCATACCAGGTATTACATTTGTTGTCATTGTAGGTATTTCTTGGGATTGTATTGAGCTCGTATGTCTTGAATGAAAATGATGGCTTTAATTTCTGTGTTCCCTTGACGAATGTTGAGATTTACATGCGTTAATTAGACCTGTTGCTATATCATAACAAATTATAATCGCTCAATTTCCCTCTAATTTCAGGAAAAATGTATCCATGGATCCCTCATAGCTATCGGCATCCTGGCAACTCCAGCCTACATCGCTTACAACTTTAAATATTACAGTGGCCGAGAAGATTTGTAGTAACAACATTCCGTTAGTTTTAAATCTCTTCTCTTTATTAATATAATGTTTATTGATCACATTCACTGATATTTCACTAGACTCAACAGTAATTGAATAAATGAAATACCAAGAATAGTTGACAAAATGTGAACCGTTGAAAAGTTGAATCTTCCTATTTGTCATTCCATTTCCCAAAAAGCCTCTTCGCTGACAACTATCGTTTCCTTTGGACATCATTGCATGCCAGAATAAATATCCATAGGAATACCAACGTTACACGATACGCGGAAAAAACTTTTGCGATAGTGAATAAAACGAGAAGTGAGAGCCTGTATATTGGGTTTGGAGGGTTTTCGGTGGAGAAAATGCGGAAGCACGAAGAGAGAAACGAAGACTTCAAGCTTGAAACTCTCAAAGTACAGTGAAGGGTATTCAATATACTACGACGGGCAGCCCCCTCGTCTCCCCTACCCCATTCCCCTGATTCTATCGTCTGGGTTATTTACTTTTATAGTTGTATATAGCAGTATACCTTTACAGGATAGCTTTTAAGCCGAAAAGACGGTAAAGGGAGAAAAAAGTTTCGTGACGATCGAGTGTGACGTAAGAAAAGAGGATGTGATATCCTATTTTATTGAGTTCATACTGAAATTCAATTTCCATTACTTTCACATTATATCGGAGGAGAAGACGGTTTTCAGTGTTTGAAGAATTTTAGTGGAAGCGGGAATTCCTAGGCTTTTTTTTCTATAGAGAATTTTGAAATTACATTCTCCGGAGGCCTTCAATATCGGGAGTCATTCCAGAGTTTTAACTTTGGTTTAAATATCGGGAGAATTTAGTTGAATGACAATCGTCCTTTTACCAGGAATATGGTCAGTGATATTCTCCATAATTTTTTGGAGATGTATTATTCATATGCAGCATGGGATGGAGAACGTGGAATTGTTTTATGGATATCGGTGGTGAAAGAGAGTTTAGGGGTGGAGGAAACGACGTGGGGAAGTGTAAGTAGGTTGTTACATTTGTTGGTATTACTGTGCGAGGGAAAACGGAAATATTGTCAAATGAGTCTTATTTATAGCGAAAAGAAATGCCAGTGAAAATAGGCAAACTAGCAGGATCTTTGGCGTTTTACATTTTTGCGATGTTCGTCTTTTTTTTTTAGCTTTTAGGATTTGCGGTCGTTGTTAACGGCCCAATTAGAGATGGGAAGTGACGTCAGAAAGGAAAAACGAGCAGGTCATATTGTCGGGCATCAGTCCGATCACTAATTTGTGAGGATTAAAGAAAAACAATGGAAAAAATGAAAATGGAGGTAGAACATTTTTAATTGGGAGAGAGGGGAAATTCTATTGCCATGCAGATGAAAATGGGTTGAATGTGTCTACAGCATCCCACGAAATTCATTAAACGAGCGAAAACGATAAATACAATGGCAGATATTCAAAACTGGTGAACCACTGACTATATTTCACAACGATTTCACTCATAATACAAAACAACTGAGTACAATAGTGGATCAACGAGTTTAAACTATGGAGTCCAGCTATTGAAATATATATTCGGAAACGAGTAAAATAGATAGCAGAGAGTTACCAGGCCTACCCAAACCCCCGAGAGAAGTCAACATTCAATATTCATAGATGGAAAGGCGATAAATCGAAGAATAGACGATTATTTGAGCTTTCGACTTCGTGAATTTGCAAATTATTCGTAATACTCATTTGATTGAGCGTTAGGGAACCTCAACAAATTTTCATCGCTAATATTGGCTTCCGGGAATCGCGGAACTCCCCTATTTCACAAACTGTATAAATATATTGGGTTTAGTTATCCAATTGCCTCAACTGGAAAGTAAACAAACATCCCCTGCAGCGGGGGTACACGATAGATGTAAATGACGACAATAATCGTTGCATGATCAAATTATGATGGGATTACAGTATGACCGTAATATTCCAAGTAAATAGATGGTCTGCCATTAAATTTTAGGCAGACGACCAGTTTGTGGTGACATTAACAACTCATCGTTACATCCCATTTTGCTAGTGGGTGTCCGGAAAGGTTCACTTAAAAATTCCATAAGCATTGTGAAACTCACTAGAAAAATTCAACTTCATCCATTGAAAAAGTGAAAAATAAAACCTCGATTTGTAAATATGAAATTGTTGTGGGGGTTATTTAAAAATTTGGAATTTATTTTGGGGATGTCTTTATCAACATTTCCGGAAAATACAACAGCAAATGAATATTGTTAGGGTTCCTTGCGGTCAGGGTCGATGTCGTTTTCCGTTAACCCACAAAGTCCAGAGACCCAGTTGCAGATTAGAGGCGGTGCACAAGGACAGATGAACCAGAAAACATTAATAAAAGTCCTCTGAGTACCCTCAGAATATACTTGGGTTGAATTGATCGGCTTTCCATGCGGCACACACGGCTCGTCAAACTGCCGCAGCTGGCTGCAGTGAGTCTTGCCATATCGGATGGGCTCTGCACAACAAAAGACAACAAGTGAATTATTCCCTTAAAATTATAGGGATTAAATAGAGATCATTGACTCACGTGTAACACAGCACTGGTCATCACCACAATCCGCTGGAGCCGAGCAGACTTGCTGACTGCCCGGCGAGAATTTGTTTACAACAGGTGATGCTGCACAGTATACAATGACAGCAATGAAAAGAAGACCTTTTTCTACTGTCATCGTGATAACACTTGGCTGAAATCAACAAGGGTAGTGAGACCGTGAGATTCAATTTTATTACCAACAATAAGGATCCGATGATAATTTTTTCCGAGGGGCTATTCATAGGTGCAATCACTGTGTTACTTCAGAATGAAATCATCTTTGAAATCATATGTAATCATTTGAGATACTATCACTAGTGGCCCAATTGCACGGTTAATTGCGCCTGAAATATGATTTTTCGTTAATGTACAGAAGGAAACAAATTTTTTTTTTCGGAATATCAGTTGAGTCGATGACGACATTGTTTTTTGGTAAAAGTAAAAATAATGAGGACAACTTACATAATATAATTGACAGCAGATGTACTTAAGATTCACCGCAATCTCTGACGGTTATCCCTCAGAGTCCGATGAACTTCTAATGACCACCGAATCCCTCTTCCGGTTTTATAATTACGCGCCATTTTGACGCACTGTCGAACACTGTTTACGTTCAGATCGCATAACAGCTGTACTAATAGTAAAACCGGTCAATGTTCTGCACGTGTAGCTGTGAAATACGCAAGAATGTCTCGTGATGCAAATACAAGTTTTCGACGAGACATGGTTAAATATCGGGAATCTACCTTCGTTAAGAAAAATCCCAAGTCGCCTAAATTGGTAATACAACCTTGACTAATTACAGAGAAAATAATTTTGTAATCATGATAAAATCTAAGTATGCACTTACAATTATGACTCTCAGAGGTCCGAAATTGGGTTTCATTAAAATTGAAAAATTATTTTAGCTGTAATTGGCAAAGCGAGGCGATTTTCCTATTGCCCCTACTTAACCCTATTGGTTACGCTACGAGGGGGGGAATCCCTAGATTCATTCGTTACAGATTGTAATTGCCTGGCAAGCGGAGAGATTTATAAATCATTTACATCCATTTTTGTTACTTGGAATTCGTAAAAAATGCATTATTTTCAACAAAATTATTTTGTTCCCTTGTTAAATGAAAGGTAGAAATGCAAATCAAATTAAAATCCATTTTCAAAGCTTTTTCTAATTTTCCTGAAAGAGAAAACCACAAAAAGACTATAATCGTCGACGTCTAAACTGGGCTACCTCCTTAAAAATAGAAACACGTACTACAAAATTTCCTAGAATTACGCAGCAATATATCAAATGGGAATTGATTAAATAACGTCAATGATCCGTAATATTTGATTTAATTTGATCATTGGTGAAATATGTTCCGGAAGCCACCTTCAAAACGACAGAGCTGGTAGCCTATTGAACCATACTTTCATTGAAAAAAAACGGAAAAAAATTATATCGAGCCAACTGCGAAATGATCAAACAACTAGTGTTCGAAGCTAATACAGACAAAAATGTTAATTTATGTATAATTATCAAATTATTCCATGGATGGCTGATTTTAGATTACAATATTGAGCGAACTTTTCGACGTTGCGACTATTCTCTGCATACGCGGCTGATGTACGTATAAAATGAATGGATCTTATATTTTTACACTGTTAGCAAATCAGCAAAGTCTCACTGGGACCAAAAGGGTATGTCACGAATTTTCCTCGCATTACAGACTGAGACGAAATTCCGAGGAGCTATTCTTAGGTGAAATCACTGTGCCACTTGAGAATGAAATCATCTTTGAAATCAAATAAAATCAGTGAAGTCACTTAAAATCACATAAAATCATTTGAAATAAAAAATAAATAAAAAAGTTTGGAATATTCAACGGATGTGTCATCATGAATACATCAATAAATCAATACCGTAAGACTTTTCATCGCGCTGTGTCGGAAATAGTATATTTCTCACCTAGGGAGGTAAAATAAAGGAGACTTGTTCACGTGCAGAATTACCGCTCGAGCTGAAGGCGAGGGTGGTAAGCACGTGAGTAAGGCTCCTTTATTTTACTTTCCGTGGTGTCTCTAGTTTTGGGAGTGCACAGCCCCTCGCAAAATTCTGGTTTTCTAGAAGAACAACTTTGTATTAATTATTATTCAAGTTGCATTTAATGCTCGTGATTGATTTTATTTACGCATTGTCAATAATTTTCCAAGATTTTTAAACCATGTAGCCAGTCTACGCTCACGATCTCAATTACCTTTTGAATTAACTACGAACATTACTGTTTGATCGCCAAAAAAAACACTACAAAATCTCTGACAACATGCACTGTCATTCCAGTTCTTCTTGCTAACAAAAAAATTTGCGTCGTCATCGCAAAGGGTTTAACCCCCGAGGTTCGATGGCAGTGGTCGAGAGTGGATGAAAGCGCTCTTCGTCAAGATTGAGAAAAAAAAATCGATCGTATCAATTGTTCCATACGAGCAATTCCGTCTGATTCAACTGTCGCACGACACTTTTCTATGAATAAACGAAAAATGATGTTGCTCATAAAAAAGCAAAATAAATAGCAAACTAAAAATGTGTTTTTGTTTATATTCCTTGATGAAAATAAAAATAAAATTTTAACGAATTCTTCTACCGAATATTTCCCATTGAACAGTTCAATAAAAATGTCCAAAATCTAATGGAATTGTCTGACGAATTCGCTAGGATTCTCTAGTTTCGACAATAGCAATAATAATTAAAACAATCACTTCACTTTTATTTTGACCATCAAAGATTGTTCAGAGTAATACGTTTGTTCAGTTAATAATTATGAAAATATTAACAATTGTTGTGATCGAAAAAATCGATAAATCGATGGAGGTTCTGAGCGAGCCCTCCATCACTCAAAAAAAACCAGAACCTCCCGGCGTCTCCATTACTGCATTATAAAATTTCTGCAGCAGGTAGTTTCGCAAGAACTTCTCAGTATAATGGCCAACTGTCGCGAAAGGATATTATGTATATGTTTTGGCGACGTTGGCTGTGCTTGAACTCAACGCTGGGGATCGATAACGCTAATGAGTAAGAGCATTACTATAACGCGTGCCGTATCTGTGTCTTAACGCCCATTATCTCGAGACCCAAAAGTTGAGGGTACCAACGACAGAGGAAATATAGGACAACTTGTGGGGGGCAAACTATCGGCGTACCTGGCGTACACTCCAAAGTTTATCTACTAAATATAAACGATGAAGATATATGCAGTGTGTGTACCTAATTACAGGTGTCACTGCCGGAGCTCATGCGAAGAGGGGCTTTTCCCTTCGCACTTTTTATTCACTTTGCATCACTTTAATTCTTCAGTGGCGGGCAAAATGTATTCCCTTTTTGGTTTACAGCATGATATTTTTTCGAGTGCGTAATCAATTAAAAGAGAAACCTTTCGCAGTATTTTTTGCGTAATTTTTTTGTGAAATTATGTAAAACCACTGGGGGTTATGAGGACGAGTTATTTCATTTCGAACATTCAATGCCTCGGAAAAGTAACTTTTCCGACACATTGAGATGAAAAATTTCGTCACTCATTCACTGAATTTATTCTTTCAATTACAATCTGCGCTGATTGTGTAATATTTCTAAAATATTTTTTTGTGATCACATGAGGATTGAACGGAAGCTTTTTTTTTTTTAACCAACCGCTTACCCGCAGCGAGAAATTCCCACTGAGAAATGCTGGAGACAAGCGAAGTGATAGAGACAGCAATGATTACCTCTGACATTAAATCGATAAACGGATTTTTTTCCCTTTCCTTTGAAATCTTCGACATCATACAGGACCGAGAAATCTCTTGAAATCCACCTCAAAAGGCCTCAAACGAGATCAACAAACCCCTATATATGTACATATTCCGTTTCCCTCACCAGAACCATTTTTCTATTATCGGCAAAAGTCAGTGGACGAGTGCAGAATGTCTGCACACATTGATACGATATTTTTATTTTGTAAGAGAGAAAAAGCGTCTGGCGCAAACGTTACGAGAGAAGTCGAACAGCCAAGAGAGCCCTTGTGGTATCGACTGACCATGAAATGAACTTCCTGTTACTTATTTCTACAATTTCACCGGATACTCGTGCACTCCCCGTGTTTCCACAATTGTTCGCCATTTATTTTTTCGAGTAATGTCGATGAAGTGCACTGACTTCCAATTGCTAATGTGAGTGAGGTATAATTGACTCTTTCATTTAGTTTTTTCAAGCGTGCCGGGGAAATTGTGAGTGAATTAAACATCTAGAAAAAATTTAACGATTAATTGATACAACTGCGGGACCAGTTATTGCAAGGAATACTCAGTGAAATTGAAAATTCAAAATGATTATCAGTTATTTCACTCTGCACACAGAAAAACATTGGTAAAT
The DNA here is from genome assembly GCA_030522865.1 of Psyttalia lounsburyi. Taxonomy (NCBI): domain Eukaryota; kingdom Metazoa; phylum Arthropoda; class Insecta; order Hymenoptera; family Braconidae; genus Psyttalia; species Psyttalia lounsburyi. Next base: position 41,395 of record JAPYZN010000110.1, read on the forward strand.
ATGTACTGAGGTTTACTTACCCATTTCCAAAAAGACGTCATTGAAATTTCAAGTTTTCATCTCGCTGTGTCGGAAAAGTAACTTTTCAGTCGCTCTCCGCTTCGCGTCGAGTAACTGAAATAGTATATTTCGTAACAAGTGAAAAAAAATGGTTTTTGGCGAGCGGGAGGTTTATATGACGAGCCAAAGGCGAGGGATATAATCACACGAGTCAAAAACCACTTTTTTCACGTGTTACGAACTAGTATATTTCGTAACAAGTGAAAAAAAAGGTTTGTGGCGAGTGGGAGGTTTATATCACGAACCGAAGGCGAGTGATATAATCCCACGTGTCCAAAACCACTTTTTTCACGAGTTACGAACTAGTATATTTCGTAACACGTGAAAAAAAATGGTTTTTGGCGAGTGGGAGGTTTCGCCTTCGTCTCGTGATATAATCCCACGAGTCAGAAACCACTTTTTTCACGAGTTACGAACATAATTTTTTATCTCAATGTGTCGGAAAAGTAACTTTTCAGTCACTCTCCGCTTCGCGTCGAAACACAACACACAGCGCACAGCGTGATGAAATAGTACATTTCATGCCCGAGCCTTGAAAACAGATCATCGTCTCCCACGTGCAAAATTACCTTCCGAGCCGAAGGCGAGCAGCGCCACGAAAACGGCGTTTTTCAGGTGCCGCGCACGAAAAGTACTTTTTCGACACATTGAGATGAAATAGTATATTTCGTAACAAGTGAAAAAAAATGGCTTTTGGCGAGTGGGAGGTTTATATCACGAGCCGAAGACGAGTCCGCTTCGTTTCGCGTCGCGTCGAGTGCCTGAAAAGTAATTTTTCGACGCATTGAGATGAAAAATGCTGTTCGTAACTCGTGAAAAAAGTGGTTTTTGACTCGTGGGATTATATCACTCGCCTCCGGCTCGTGATATAAATCTCCTACTCGCCAAAAAATATTTTTTTTCACTTGTTACAAAATATACTAATAATTTATCATGAAAACCCAATTGTCTCAATTCAAATTTCAAACGTTGGCAATTCAAGTGACGTAAATTCTTAATTTTCAATAAATGTCAAAAAGTTCTACTGCCTCTGAGCTTCCTGTCTCTCCCTCCAAATACCACGTAATATTCCCATCGTTTCAATTACCCCACTCACTTCCCCAAGCTCTGAGCCCCGAAATTATTGTCCCCCATATACACAATAAACAGCCCCTTCCAGCCCACATCTCGCAAATGTCACAAAGTTCCTCAAACTTCCCCGTACCAATCTCGCCTTATTGACAATAGAAATCGCTCGATGGCATCCGCCCTCGCCTCTCCCCCTCCCCCATCCAATCTATCGCGATCCATCGCCCTTGCAGTTGGAAAATTCAATTGCGCGGTAGGGGCGCAAGAGCGAGGATTTGCATATTTAACCGCGTCATTTACACCACAATAACATACTTTTGTTTCACTTGATTTCAAATAGCGAAACGAGGCAACATTTTCGCGCTTTACATATTTATTCCACACTTGAGTTAGTCATTCATGCATATCCCGTGCTCTCGGCTCTATACCCAGGCGGAAATGGAAATAGAAATTGTACAGATATGGAGGAGGAAGGCGGTTGGTAGGCCGCGTGAAATAGGATTTGATACCTCGATTCCCCTACCAACGAGAGTATTCCGTCTATTGAAGTGACTAGACGTACTTGCCACAGTTACCCTGTATCTCGTGTTACCGCAATAGTATAAAGAATGAAAAAGCTCGAAACACAGTGGCATGAGCCCCAGGCGAGCAGTAGGTATGGGGTAGAGATGCATAGCAGGTTGGCAAGTGTTGGGGTGAAAGCTAGGGGGGACTCGCGGGATGGAGGGGTTGGACGAGGGAGGCGAGTGAGGCGAGGTGTAGGGATGATGACGAGAGAAACGTGTACGAGCGCATCAACCTGTCACGTTCGCTCATCCCACGTTTCGTGTAACGGTCCTTATCACATTGTCACCCAGTAAACGATGCACCTGCGGATTTTTTTCTCACTCTTTCCCCCGCCTCACACAGGTTGTACACAGACGCATATGCAGAATGAATAATTTTTTTTTTTCCACGTCCAACGCTTTCAGTGGGCGCGGAAGTTTTTGTTACGCCGTCGGTATTTCCACACGTCAAACAACATTTGGAGCAACGCCGTTGGATTTTTGTTAGTGTGTCAGGAATAACAGAAAATGGCAATGGGATAAAAGGGGAATTAGGGTTTTTTTTTTATCCACCAGTTTTTCAGTTTTATTATTTTTTGGGTTTTATTATTTGGATACTAATGGAAACTCTGTAGTCAGTGATTACTATGGAGTCGTGAGGGGCCATGAAATGTGACGATTAATTATTTGATTTTGGTACTGACAGACAACAATCGTTGAGTGAGGGGATTCTCCTGGCTGACCCAAAAGCCCTCCCATTAAATTTCTCAACGCAATGAATTCGAGGTTTGCCAACTTGGGCCTTTTACCGGAATAATACACTCGCCCCGAGCCTCACTAACGCTTCAACCTCTCCCTCTCCACTTTTCCTGGACCCTTAATGTGTTTATAATCACGGATAATTCTCATTTTAGTTAGTCTTCATTCCTAAATAATAGCTAGAACATTATTTCGCAAGTAGCAATTCAATCTTACAGAGTAAATATGAGTTTTATTAATTAAAAATCTTTGTCTAAAAATCTATTCCCGAGAATCCAACGGCAGCAGCTGAAGCGGTTGATGATTTGAGAGAAGCTATAAATTCCGTATTTCAAGATTTACAATCTTCGAATAAAAAATCCATGTTTCGATTACCCGACGAGCATTTTCATTGATAATTCAAGTGCCTACGAAATAGCGCTCAGCTGTTGTTTTCAATGTAACGGAAAACTGGAAAAATTGAATGACTTAATCTCCATCTAATAACTATTAAAATTTAAAATTATCCAATTATTCTACTTCAGATAGAGAGCTAACGATCCCATCAATTTATGAGGCACAGAATGTGGAGAATAGTCACAAGGCACGCCGGTCAATTTAGTTTTTGAAAATAATCGTTTATTTTAAACAGTTGAATTCATTCTTAAATGGCCTTAAGTGTTTCATGATTGGACTGCCCACCCTAGTCAATTAAGACGATAGGAAATTATGCGTCAATTTAGTGTAACCAATTCTGAGTCTGGTGATAATGACCCGGCCCCTCTGACCATTACCAAAAGCAAGTGCTCTTCCTCTGCCATATCCACAATCTTAGAATTTATTCTCTCCATGTTTGAAGATTACTTTCTGTTCAATGGAATGTATCAAGCTCTCTGAAACATCTCGTTGGTATCGCGATGGCTCAGAAAAACGTTGTATTACTCATTTTCATCGTTGGGAAATTCTCTCGAGTGGCTGTTGTTGAATCGTGATATGGGCAGGCTGAATTGAGCGGGTTTCCAGAACTGTGAGAAGCGTTTGGTTGCCTCTATTATGTCAAATGCTGCGGCATTTTGGGTCAACTATTGTCTTGGATCGATTTTCAACGGTAGGAGGGGAGGGGGGGGGGGGGGGGGGGTGTTGATATCCCTTTATTCCCAGAGTTGCTTGAACTCATTCATGAGTTCTGCCTGTGTATCTTTGGTCTGGAGCATTTAAGAATCGCTGGATCAATTGAAAGAGTTTCATATTTTTTCATTATTTCTCATTCCCCCGTTCCTCAAAATTGTCAATAACTTGAGAACGCTTCTTGCCTCTTCGTGAGATTGATTCGGAACAGAAAAAAATGCAGGGACAAATGAGCTCGTGGCTAGAATAGGGACCAAATGTTTTATGAAAAAAAAAACGCGCCGAACAGATTTTTATTGAATTCTATTAAAAATTTGATTGTTTTTTTTGCCCATTTTGTCAAAAACTTCTGCCGCTTCACTGCGCTTTATGTTTTTCTGTAGAAATGTTCAATAGAAAATATTGGTAGAGGAAAATTTAATAAATCGGAATTCTTTATGCAATTGCTGCTGATGGCGTATCGGATTTTCCGGTAGTTTTTTAGTTGGAACACGTAAAAAATTAATAGATTTTCCTCGTTCATTTTCAATATTTGAGCGCAATGCACAAACAGCGAAATGCCTTTTTAAAATCGGATATAGCTCTTTATTCCAAATTTTTCTGTTCATTTATACGATTTTTGTACTGAGAATTGATCATTCATTCATATATTTCAATAAACAGGTTCGAATTTTTGATACAAATAATTCACTCATTCTAAATAGTTACTCGAATTTGGATTATAATGAATAAAGTCTTTATTTGGGGCCAAACGCCCAGATTTTAATAGAAATATTCAATAAAAAAATATTCCACAGGAAACATCAATAGAAATTGATTTTTCTATACAACTTATTCAGTTGAGATATTTTTTGTGGAAAAAGTTCTCGGCTTAAGTTTTGTAGATCGCTTTTATTTTCAATTCAAGTTTACACAAAATGAACAGTCCTAAAATGAAAAAACTGTACACCGAGAACTACCGGAATTAACGGGAAGGTCGTAATTTCGACCCTTAAAAAATCCTTAAAAATTAGCCCATCACACAATACTCTTATTCTTTTGAACGGCTATTCTTCCTCGACGTAAAAACAAAATAATGTATGAGGAGATTTCACGATTTTTTAAATTTATGAGAGAATATTTTGCACCAAGTAAATGGTCTCAATCCCAAGTAGTATTTTCCCTCACCGAATATGAATAATATTATTTTTTCCGTGCGAATGTCTTCCAAATGGCTTCATTGCACCTTCGCTAATGTGTGACTTTTCTTAGTGTTACCGCGCATGAAAAATTCCTATAGGATTCTCTAGGATATGAACATGCCCGATTAGAAGTCTATTTGGATTTTTCGAATGTAATCAAATCCACCAAGGAATCTTCTACAAAATCCTAGAGGATAGGATTGGACAGGATTTTTGATGATTTTTTGATGATTCACCATGACTTTTCCACGATTTCATGATTTCAAATGACTTCAGATGATTTCAAGTGACCTCACTGCTTTCATATGATTTCGAAGATGATTTCATCCTGAAGTGAAACAGTGATTTCACCTATGAATAGTCCCTCACCAAATGGACTATTGGTCGGTCGTATTGAGGTCATGTGGGGGTGATCTAGCGATCATGAGAGGGGAAAATTCCAAAGCAAATTTTCCGTTGAGAAATCTCATTAAATAATCTGCCTGGAAATTTAATAAAAAAATCGATAAAAAGTCGTATATGGAAAATCCTGTAAGAAATATGCAAAATCTCCATAGGAAATTCTATAGAAATTTTTCATACGTCCATGACGCCCAGATTGAGTTCTTTTAATACTCTACGCAGTAAAAATGGTAAAAAGCCTGTCGAATGGGGTAAAATCCACTGAGCAGAGGTTGATTTTTTTCTCATCGATTTTCACGTGAGTAAATGGAAAATTCATACACGTGTTACAACACTACTATTGAGCACTTTCGCGAACTCCTGCTGAACTATGATTAACACGGTTTATAACAATTGAGAGCGCTGACAAGCGACAGCTACGACGCCTTTGAATATGTACCGTTTGCGTTAAATTGTTATTCATACACATGCATTTATACCGGTCACTGTTTGGTCGCGCAGGCGCCTATTTGCGTTCTCAGGGGTTACTATATAGGAAGAACGTTGTGCACGTCGTCCTCAGTTCTCTCGTGAATCTCAACTGGATCAGTTGGGCATAAATCACGGGCTGCAGGACGCGTCTGCCGGATGCTTTAGTTAATTTACACATGTCGTTTTTATGATTTTACTCGGTTCAACGACTCAAGGGATTGCCCGAAGTTCGTTAGAATCGCTTAAAGTCCTAGTGATCGTGGACAAATTAAAGTATGTCCATGGGTACTTAATGAGAAACTAGTTCGGAAAAGTTTGTGAATGTGAATGAGGTAAACAATTGGTCAGCCGTCGTAATGGGGAATTTCGATGGAGTTCTCGGTCTGTTTGGCTTTCGTTGAGAGAAGGGTGAGATTTAATTTTTGTATTGAGATGCGATGATTTCGGTAAATTAATGAATTATGTCTTCACCGGGAGGAAAACATTTATTTATTTTTTTAATGTGGATTTACGGTTATGAAGACATTGGGGGCTCAAGAATTGACAGGGGGAATAATATTTTGCTCGGCGGAAGGAAACTTTTCGTCAAGAAAATTTATACTTGTCCGAAAAATGGGGAGCAACTGGAGCACATGGAGAAAACGACTTTTCGAATAGTCTGGTGCTTTTTGTGTCAGAATATCTTGGGTTTGAGACTGCAGCATTTAATTAATTTATTAATTTGAGAGCACAATTCATTAATTTGAAAGCACATTCTTGCCAGTTATAAATTATCTTAGTTTAGGGAATCGGTACAAAATTTCTTGGGGAAATTTTTTCTTTTGTCGGTCTAAGATAATATCTTCTTCTGAATTTTTCGAGCCATTAATTTCCACGTCCAAGTGATGATTTTCTTATCAAAAACATGTTTTTCTTTCAGTGTGTATGTGTCAGAGAAACATTTGTGAATGAGAAATGTTTTTCGTACATTTAAAGTTTTTTTTTTTTAAGAAGAGAAGAAAAAGCAATTAATATTACCTCACTTCCATTATTCAGCCCTTTTATCTGGAAAACAACGGGGACAAACTTGTCAAATTCCCAAGCCACAAATATTACGGGGTTCCGAATAGCAAAAGAAATTTTAATTTCAAGATTCTAGTTGGAATTGATTAATGATTTTTGGTAATGTCAGTGGGCAAGAGAAGAATTATTCAGGGGTAATTATAGGGAATTTAGAGGGAGTTTTCTCCCCTATTTGTTGGATCTTCGTTGAGTACAGTGAGTTTGAAGGGGGAGTCTCACTACTTTTAGCAAATACCCGAAGTTTTGGTGGAAAATGTTGGCGATTTTGTTTTCAATTCCTTCTTTAGGTCAAAAATAAGTGTAAATAGGGAACATCATAATTATTTACTCATCAACAGATGAAATAGTCACTTTAAATTGTACGCTATTAATTTTGCGAAAGGTCATATTGCATATGCAAAATGAAACCATTAAAAAATATTAAAAATTGTAGGACTAGTCGGGGTTTTACGCTTCGGGAAAAATCGATAAATGACGGCGTTCGATATTCTATGAGAAATACGGTTCGTGAAATGGAGAATGTTATTAGATTTTTAAGAACAAAGACCACTCCCTTCATAAAATCTCATTTTTATCAATGATCCTTTCTCCATTTTTCTCATACTTTCTCTCACTCTCAGATTTTTTAAGATCGAAACGAAGAACTTTTCATTTCATAGAATTCATTCTACTGCTTCTTTATCTCGAAAGCAACGGAGGCAGTATATGTCGTTTCTTTTCCCTATTTGAACTTTCATAAATCGCGTTAAGGACTAATATTATGCATTGAGAAAAAAAATAGTTTTTTAAAGTTTTCGATGTAGTATAAATTCTTGAAAAAATCGCTACTTCGGAGTGCGATTTCGTGAAAAATTAACAGATAAGTAGATTTGAATTTTCAGTATTGTCAATTTCAATTCAATTTAATACAAATTTGTTTATACAATTTAGAATTAGATGTTTAAATTTCCAATGCCCCCTCTCCAAATATCACCGAATAATCTGAAGCGCAAAGACCAATCGTTCGCTGAGAAATGATTTTATTGCAAATCTCATCTTAAATTTCCAAATTCTCTTAAAAAATGTCGCTCATAGTCCCGCTAAGACACCTAAACTTGAAATTTCAGCTGCAAGATGACTATTCTCGGTTTATCAATTTTTTCAATTAAGATGGCAAATAAGACCCTTGAAAATGTAAATTAAGATTTAAAAATCACAATTTATGATTTAAAAATGGTAATTTTTGCAATACCTGCCAAAAAAGTTCACTTTTCGGTACGGTTTTTCGTGGGTAAAGTTGTACTTTTCCGTACAGTGTCTGTAAAAGTCAGCGAACGTGTGTAAAGTGAACCGCGTGCGTAAAGCCTCGCTTTACACATGACCTTGACTTTTCCGCACTCCGTACACAAAAAAAAAACACAGTGCCCTCCAAAACTCCCCTCGAAGCGAACTTTGGCAGGTATTGCAAAAAATTGGGTGTGCAATACGTGCCTATCGACTTTTTCGCCTGGTGTGATCGCCAAGCACTTGTGCGAAAAAGATCTACTTTACCCACTAGTTGCACAATATACTATTATCATTAAAAAACCGAAATTATTATGCGAAAAAAATTTGATATAGTAAACCTATTGACTTCTCTGTGTGAAGATGCGGCTGAGTGCATTTGATTGTACCTCAATTGAAAAAGAAACGCTGATTATTGCTTTTTAAGGATTAATTTTTAATTGGCAACATGATTACGAATGGAATTGGAAGAAATGGAAATGGAGCAGTCTATTAAGTTTTCGTTCCGTATTTTGCCATCGTCAATTATCGCGCCACGTGATTCTACTTTTTGACCTGAGTTTTTATTCACCCGAGTGTCTCTACGAAGCGCCCATGCAACTAGAGTTGATGTCATGTGGAAAAGGGTCAAAAGGGTTGAGGACAGTTTTGTCTGGGGGGGCGTATTCATCTTTTTTGCAATGGATTTTATAGCTAAATGAGCAGAGAGATATGTGCGAGTTGTAATTGATGAATCTACTGGTGACAAAATGACATTATTTACATTATGTGCATTAATCAATTCCAGAGGGCTTTCATTCATTTATATTAACGAGTGAGTGACACAGGAATAGGGAAAATTCATGGATCGCGGAGCACATTAAGCGTCCAGCTCAATTTTTTGTAACAAGCCCGGGGGTAATTAGCGATGACGTGTCAAGTCGGAAACTGCTGGTTTAAAAGCATTTTAAATAGGAAATAATGTGGGATAGACATCAACATTTTCACGACGATGGCGGCAGTTAATTAATTTCATAACTAAATTTCCAATTATTTTGCTATGATGATTTTTCCCTTGATACACACAGAAAGAAATAATTTAATTGAATTATTGTTATTTCTGTAATTGCACTCACAACTCCATTGGAATTTTCATTGTTACCAGTCCGAGCTCAATAAACGAATTTATTGCAATTTTATCATTATAAAAATGAAAAAGACAATTCCTGAAATTTCAAAAAATTGAAAAACGTTGGAAAAAGTCTTCCAATCGGGGTTTCGCTCATTTCACTCACCCATAAATAATGCGAAATCGCCAATTATAGTATTAATAATAATGATAACATTAATATTAATGGCTCGATGATAGTAATGATGACAATCAGTTGACTGTGTCTCCAAGTTTATTCAATGAGTGCACTCGCCTCATTGTTCAAATAATTCACTCGGTTCAATTAATTATGCATGTCGAATGAGCTACATCCAGCTCGTTATTTTCAGTCTCTCTAATTACATCATTATCAGATTAAAATTGAAACAGATGGAATTAATTTATTTAAAACTTTTGACGTAGCTTAATAACCGATAACACTATCGTCCGAATTGCCCTACACGGAGAGAGAAAATCCATAAAAATTACGTGTCAGTTCCGTAATCTGCGAGTCAAAACAATATTCCGTAAAAATTACGGAACAGTGCCGTACTTTTTTACAGAACAAGTCCAGCCAGGAAAAAGTACGAAAAGTTCTATAAAAAATTACGTCACTGTTGCGTAATTTTTACGGAATATTGTTTTGACTCGCCGATTACGGAACTGACACGTAATTTTAATTGAATTTTTCTCTCCGTGTATAGATTTTAAAATTTCAGTCTTCAAATAGGCCGAGAGAATCAGATATGCGGTGGCGCATGCAATTTGAAGATGACGATAAAGACGCAATTGACTGTTGACGAATTGATCATTTACTCGGTTCATCCAATTAACGTTCGAGTTGTCTCGAACGTATGAGTCCTATGAAAACGATTTATTGTCTAAAATAACAGTCAGATTCCCCTCGACGCAGTGAAGTGCAAGAGCATACTCGAGTTGCCGTCAGGGGCCAATTGTAGGTATTTGAAGAAGTTATCGTATTTCGAGGTGTTTTTATTTAATACGAGATCCTCCAGACATCTCGGGAAGTAATGAATTTTCAAGAAAATTAAAATGTAGAACGTGCTCTGGGTTGTGACATCTACCGAACCTTCGGCGGTCTCTGCTGTGACAAAATTCGATGGTTTCTGCGTTATATATAACTTTGCGATGATTTAATATACGACCAGTGAGTACATTTTATGAGACTGTGACGTAGAAGGTACCTGAAATATCATTGGGTAGTTTCCTTTAGCGCGGACTCATATTTCTTTCACGGGGTAACCGAAGTTGCTGGCTGCAACCGATAAATTTCTTAAATTGTCCGGGTATAGGAGGAAAAATCGTGGCATTTGTTGCAGAATATATTCCGAAATAATGTTCATAAAATTGTTTCGTGGGTTCAAATCACAGATAAAAATGTCGATTTTTCGGACGATTGCGGGGTATAGTGGGAAGGTAATTAACCGAGTCAAGACTGGTTTTGTCGGGAGTTTTGCTCAAATAATTTTAAAAGATACAAAATCTTCATTTCAATTTTTTCATGTCAACAAGGTGAGGATTTTCATGAAGGAGGATGAAAATATCGTATTCCCTGTACTCTAGGCGGCACAAGATCAGTAAAGCCCGTAAAATCTTATTTCACGACATGTAAAATCTTTGCCGCCGACAAAACAGCTGCTAACAAGAACTCCCATATACACTTCAAAGCATAACTTTTTGCAAGTACTCATGAGAGAAGAGTCTCCACTAATAATTGCGGCACTAGGGACCAGTCTTAGGTGTTTGTGGAAAACAGTCCCTGAAAGATACACTTCAAAGTCTTTTCAGTACCCCAATTAGATACTACTTACACCGATAGAAAGTAATGCTGTGAATGTTATATGGATTGTTTGGAAATACTCATTTCAAGCCATTCAGATATATCAAATGTAATTTCACGAGTTTGCATCGCTGAAAAAAATTAAAAATGAGCGAAAGCCCACCAGAAATATGAATGTTAATTAAATCCATAACTGCCAATTTATTCTGCATTTTTCATCGACAGACAATCCGAGCCAATTCATTTAATATTCGAAGGGAGGTAAATTAAATTAAGTAACGGATGCCCTATTTACACTTCATAACGAATTTTTTTCCCTGAATTTGGGATGAATTTATATCGCTTAGGGCGGTTCACGTAAAAAATCAAGTTTTCCCTTCTTCAAGAAGAATTTAATAATTTTTTAATATTTAAAAAAAATCTAAACAAATAAATTAGATAATGTATCTCTAATGTTGAGTGATGTGAGGCAATTTTCACTTGGGAAATTAAATTCCTGAGGAAAAATCGCGCAGGAGATGGTCTTTAAAAATTCTTTTTTACGAAAAATATTTTTTCCCCTGAAGTATACCTCCGCTTAATTGATTATTGAAATTCGCTCATTCTAATTACTCAGCACTTCGAAATTCATGTTTCGATTCCACAACAAATACTTTCATTGACTACTCAATGATAGCAAAAATGTTGTCCTGGGAACAATGGATTCCGTTCGCGGAAACTAGGTGACTTGGAAAAAGAATTTCCCTCTGGAAGAAAAGCCATCTTTTAACAGTCTGTTGGTCACGCGTTGAGCGTTACACCGCACTTTTTCCATTTACCACAATAACATTGTTTTAACCACCACCAAAAAATCTTTAAAAAAATTGACACCTCATCTTCAAGTTTCCAGAAGTCTTGGAGAATGAAATGTCGATGAGAAATCTTTTTCTCTAATGAAGTATAAGAATTTTTATGCTACAATTCCATTGAGTGTCCCGTATTACGAAGCCATAAATTTCTGAAAAAAGTATTCACCCTTGAATTCTAATAAATCTTCTATTATAAAATTTATCTCTGGTGCGTCATGAACACTCTAAACTATCTAAAATTATTGGAATGCTTCCCTCAAGTATCCTACTATAAAAAGTACATACACCTCGGATCTCGAATCGAATCGAAAATATCGAAAGTCTGTCACACCTATTCCTTATTGGTTGAAACTGACAAGACGTCACGTTTTGCAGCCTGAATATAAAACTTGACGATTTTTTTATCCCTAAAAGGATTCAGATTCGCTGTCCTGAAAATTGCGAGCAGGTCAGGAAATTTAATGTCTTCAGTAACTGTACACGGAGAGAAAAATTCAATAAAAATTACGTGTCAGTTTCGTAATCTGCCAGGCAAAACAATATTCCGTAAAAATTACGGAAGTCCCGAAAAAAGTACGAAAAGTTCTATAAAAAAGTACGTCACTGTTCCGTAATTATTACGGAATATTGTTTTGACTCGCAGATTACGGAACTGACACGTAATTTTTATTGAATTTATCTCACCGTGTACCTACCGAAAATTAATAAAAAAGTCTGAAATCAAAGGTAGTTTTTGATCTCCAACATATGTGTTCGGAATAATGAAAATTTTTAATAAATCCGACACTCCCATACAGCTACCACTGCAATTGGAATGAGTTTTCCACGCCGCAGGGCTCGATAGAGTAAATATGACTAAAATAGTGAAATCTATGTTTTCCAAATGAATTCGAAGCGAAATACGTTCAAAAAATATTAATCAATGGCCCCACGGTACTTCACAATTTTCAAAGTAATTAATATCCTAAAGATACAGATGAAAAAAATATAACTGAAACCACCGGCACACTTGCGGTTGATCCTAAGCTTCAATTACTCTCCAACTACAGTTCTTAAAACTTTATGTTTGTGCATCAAAAGCAGTTTAATGAAGAAACAACATTTCTTCGTAGAGTTTGATGTTATAATTATATTTGTTGTTGGCTTCAGCGAGGAGATAGCTTAGGCGCAGGTTGTTGAGTATGATACTATTACCCGAGAACATCCCCTTGTACGTAAACATCCTTCTGGCAAACAATTACGAGAAAATTTCTAGTTGGAAAAATTCACTGTGCACACTGACAACGATAAGGTTAAATCGACCCTGGCCTCAGCTATTTAATCTTCACTTGGGCAGAGCGAAACGTGTCGCCGATTTTTTCATCATACAGAGAGAATAGTATATTTCTCACCTAGGGAGGTAAAATAAAGGAGGCTTGCTCGCGTGCAGAATTACCACCCGAGCCGAAGGCTGCGCGGGAGGAAAGTGTGTACTTTGCTCCCGCCGGGGAGAAAAAATTTTGATTTTAGTTTCTAAATTCGATCATGTTTTTCAAAAAACCTCAAGTATAATATAGCCTCCGGGCTATATGGGCCTAGAAAAAATATTTTCAATCGGTTCCCGAGGCCCCACATGCACTAGTCCTTTCGGAAATTTCCTCAGGAATCCAACGCCGTTGAGATTGAGGCGATAGCTCT
>JAPYZN010000111.1:0-59878 GCA_030522865.1 Psyttalia lounsburyi
GAGAGAGATCTTTTATGTGTGTTTACCGTAAAAACAGGAAGCGGAAGTGCGACGATGAGCTTTTGCAGAGGCGAATGTACAGAACCACAGGATGATCGCTTTCAGAGATGCTTTCTAGGTCGAGGAATCTCGAGGTATGAATTCCCCGGTTACACAGACACCATCAGCCAGCATTAGTGGAGTATCCAGGGTAGGCTGGGGACTAGTGTGAGTGTGTTTTGAGTGGGAGAGCCCTCGGGATAAAAATTACAAAAGGAGAAGAGGAGAAATGCTTTTGGAAGTGAATCCTTGAGAGTCTCCAAGTTCTTCAGCCTCTCCAGTGGGAGGATATGGACTGGGACTAATTGCGAATTCGTTGGAGCTCGGGGATTTATTCCAGGGGATTAACAAAATTTTAGACAGACATTCAGAGCAAAATCAGCTGATATTTTTTTGCTCTCGTGAATGTCCGCAGATTTTTTTGTCGAATTCTCTCCATCCCCTCAAAAGATCAATTCCCTCAAGAATTGCCGAGCTATCAGCCTCTTCAAAGAACTCACCGCTCGTCCGCTGGGAAATAAAACTCACCAATGATTTACATTTATTATCATTTGTTTATTTCGGTGGATGGGGCCACGTGCATCCGCCCATTAGCCTCTGTTGTCTGAGGACAAGGGCGACGAGATAACTGAGGCATTGCAGTCTCGAAGATATTTCTGGAGGCGTGAGATCAGTGAAAAATGGCCTATATGCGGTCTTCGAACTCCTCTGGCTCCACTGCACAAGCAATGAGGAGTGTAAACACCGAGGGAAACAGTCTCCAGGTCCAATAGCTGAATGACAGACTTTGAGGAGTTTTTTTTTCAGTCTGAGAGAAAAAAAAATTGGTAAAAAAGACGTTCAACGGATTTTTCGGGAATTTATTTACCTGACAATTTTTTTATTTACTCCCCCGATGGTAAGGGAACAATTTTGAAGTGAATATAATTGTTGGGAGGGCCAGGAGGCTCAGCAAAGTCAAGTGAGAAGGCGAGATGAATGGGGAAAATATGGAGGAATGGGAAAGTGAAAAGCCAGAGAGTGCCATGACCCCCAGAAGATTGACCCTTGGGGTTGTTCCAGCAGATCAAAGACCATGAGAGACCATTTTCGGCTCGCAGATGGCCAACGTTGAACCCGGTGGACTCCAGCTCTGAAAGGAGAAGGAGAGAGTCAATGTAAAGCTCTTTTTTTAATGATTTTGGGGAATTTCTGAGTTTTACGGTTTTTTTCAGTTGTTTCGGGTGATTTGATGGCCTTTTTATCTGTCTAATGCAGTGGAAACGAGGTGGGCTGGAGGATATCAGGGGAAAGAAAGGGCGGATGGTGGAGCGGTGCACGCCCCTGCGTATTGATCGCCTCCCAGCGCACGTTGGAATAGTTGTTGAGGGCTCAGTTCCTGGTTTCCACTCGACGTTCCTCCTTTCGTCCTTTTTCTCGGTTATTTTTCTAGGATTTTTTAATGATTTAATCGAGGAGTCGGACTGGCCTCTCAGGTCTAAGAGGACTCAGTGGATCCTGGAAGAAGAGAGAGAGAGAGAGAGAGAGTGAGGAACGCCCAAAAATTTATAAAGACCTGTAAACAAAATCATTTCAAACTCTAACTTAATCCTAGAATCACTCCACAATTTCCCAATTATCTCGGCAACCGCTGATTTCAGAGGAAAAAGTCAAGAGATCTTATATGTACCTGAAGAAATGCCCGACAAAAAATATATCGGACTTTTTGCTCGTAAATCCCCTCATTATCCAGGTAATTCAACGATTAGGGAGATTAAATATGCGCCATTTGAAATTGTCGTCTTTAATCTCCACTTCGTTCTCTTTCCACTGAAATTCACTGGTGAATCCAGTCGTACTCCTCAGCTCCGGGTGCTTGGAGCCGGTGAAATCATCCATGAGTTTGAATTCATCCATGATAATCGTTTCATCCCCCATCTGGTAACGAGGTATGACCCAGTAAGGAAATAGGCCGCGCCATTTCCCCTCCCCTCGCTATCCAATGTTCACCGGTCGACGACATACGAGTTCACAGCACCGAAGTCAGGGCGTCTCATTGCTGAGTGAGGACAAGAGCGGAGGGCTTGCACTCTCGATGCAACCACCCCCTAGTCTAGTGCACTAATCACGATGACACTCTGGGGAGCATCGACGGGAATTGGGGACGAGACTCCGGGTATTATCGGTATCGTTCGCTCACCGGCTCTTCATCAACAGCAGACGACCGTTGGGAGCGTGAATTTTTTTTCATGACGATGATGACAATAAGAAGACAATGGTCCCCCATTGATTTTATCCAGAGTCGATGATTGGACGGGGTGAAGAGGAAATTTTATCGCCAGGTTTTGAAGAATTTTCTGCTCAGGCGCATTTTTCTTTCTTTTCCTGCAGAGGATAATTTTTTATAGCGAGAATTATTTTTCTTCATCATCTGGAGATGATCTTCTTGCATGTCCACATACAGGCTTTTACAGAAAAAAAAATGTTTTTCCACTTTTCGTGAAATTTGCAAAAATTGAAAAATCTTTCGGTTAAAATAGGGAAAAAAATTGTCTGAAATGTCTCATTGCACTGGTAATGCTGCGATGTAGGCTCCAAAGGGGTTGAGACTCTCTTCCCTCTTTTAATTTTTTACGGAAGGGAAGTGTCAAGTGGCAGTGAGCTTGTTTCCCTTAACCTCCTTCAGGCCTCGGGGGAAATACTCCACTAACCCGGATTAATTGAGTTATTCGATATCTCGCGTGGCTCTGAACGATTTCTAAGGATCCTCCAGGGGCTCCAGTGCACTGGAGTGCAGTGGTATGACAATTATTAGTCAGACTGTTCAGCTCGTGAACTCTTGTTGACTCGATGTTCTCGTCATTACCGAGTCTTTAAATTAATCAGAGTGAGAACATTATTGACGCGAGATGTTATCACTTCAAAGTGGAATAAATTGTTTTTCTCGTGTTCTCTGGCCGCTGGAATTATCGGGGTCGGAGGGAAAATAAAATTGACTGAATTAATCCGGAACAATTATGCTACTAATTATTTTTCACTCCTCAAATTAGACTCGCTGAGGAATCCTCCACTCGCTAGTCGATATTTTCGCGAGTCCTGGGGGATATAAATGGAGGCCGACCTTTAGACTAATGACCCTCACATTTATTTGTCAGTTTTAGCAGACGACCGAGATATTTCCGCTCCATTTTCTCCATTTTTGTTCGATTTTTTTGTGCACTTGAAGGGTTTACACTTCCACGGGGTCTCGATATTTTTAATTCGATTATTTCTGGGTCACATGTGTCGATAATTGATCAATAATCCTTGAAACGAGTTTGGAAGATTATCTTCAATATTTTCACTTTCTCTCGTTTGCTCGATTCTCGACAGTTTCACCTCGAGAAAGATTTTTTATATTTTTTTTACGCAAAAAAGAGGGCAAATTAAGTGCCAAGTAAGAGTTATATAAAGAGACCCTCTCGTGGAGCCTCTAATTTTTCTTGAAGTTCATTTTGTTCGAGGATATTTGCAGAAGAAACAACAGAAAACTCTCAGGCTCTTTTTGGGACTAAAAATATTTTTTGGGGAGATTTATTGAAAAAAAACTATTTTTGTTACTCCAGGAGCACGTGCAGAGGTATCATGGCCAGAAGATAGGCTCCCTAGAGCCCCACGTGTTTGCCCTGGCAGAGGCTGCTTATCGATCACTCCGAGACACAGAGAGCAATCAGTCCTGTGTTATTTCTGGTGAGAGTGGAGCTGGAAAGACTGAAACAACCAAGTTTATACTCCAGTATTTGTGCTCGGTGACGAGTAATGTTGATACTTGGGTGGAGCAACAGATTCTGGAGGCCAATACGATACTCGAGGCATTCGGTAAGATTGCCAGACAATTCCCAATTAATTTCCTTGAACCTCCGATCTCCCAGGCCAAAGTAAATAAACTCGAGAGAAACCAATTGATTGACTGCATCAGATTTTTTGTCTTCACTCTCCCATTAAAAAACATTTGTAATTGGTCTGGAGGATCGAGTGATTTTTGTCCTAGAAAATTGAGGAGACTCTCAGGCAATGCCCAGATGATTTGGGGAGCTTGATCTTTTGTCTCCTGTCCTTCAAGACCCCTGAAAAAAAAATCTTTAACTCCCTTTCAGGAAATGCAAAGACAGTCCGCAACGACAACTCCTCTCGTTTCGGTAAATTCATGCAGGTCTGCTTCGACTCAAAATGGATGATCAAAGGCTGCATAATTCAGGACTACCTCCTCGAGCAATCGCGAATAACCTTTCAGAGCCCAGGCGAGCGAAACTATCACGTGTTCTATCAGCTGGTGGAGGGTGGCACCCAAGACCGCGAGTTCGCTGAGCAGTATCACCTGCTGCCAGCGTCAAAATACAAATATCTAAATCAGTCTGGCTGCATCAAGATCGATGGGGTCTCTGAGAGTAAGAAGTTGGACGCCCTCCGGCTGGCCTTCAACGTCCTCCAGGTGCCGTCGGAGATGTGCGAGGGTATCTACCGAGTTCTATCCGCCATTCTGTGGCTGGGTAACTTGAATTTTCTGGATGTCGACGGCGAGCGCTGCGAATTGACGAGGGAGGATGTGGAAATTGTTGGAACAGTTGCACCACTTCTGGGACTCCAGCCGGAGGATCTCACGAAAGTGGTTCTTGTGAGGCAGATAAATGTCCGGGGTAACATTACGGAAATTCCCCTGAAGGTCCAGGAGGCCAGGGAGAATCGACACGCCATGGCGAAAGCCCTTTACTCCAGGACATTTGCCTGGCTCATCAATCACATCAACAACTGCACCAATCCTGGCCAGGACTCATCACGATTCCTCGGGGTTCTCGATATCTTTGGCTTCGAGAACTTCGCTGTCAATAGCTTTGAACAACTCTGCATCAACTACACCAACGAAAAACTCCACAAGTTCTTCAATCATTATGTCTTCGCTATTGAGCAAGAGTTGTACAAACTTGAGGAGATACAGTACTCTCATATCACCTTCACCGATAATACACTCTGCTTGGAGCTGATTGAGAAGCCCCCCCGGTGTGTCCTCAAATTGCTGACTGAACAGTGCCACATGCCGAAGGGCTCGGACACTGCCTATCTCACAAATCTGCATTCTGAGTTTGAGGGACATCCTTGTTATGTCAAGGGGGACGATCGGAGGAAGTGGGAGAAGGAGTTTGGACTTAGACATTACGCGGGAACTGTCACGTACACGGCAGCGGGTTTTGTTGATAAGAATCGTGACGTCCAGCAGGACGTCTTCTTCGACTACCTGAGCAGGAGTACAAACGAGTTCGTTCAAGAAATAACGGTTTACCAGGATCTCCTCGGTTGCACAGTGGCTAGAGCGTCTGGCAGTACAACGACAATGTCCAGGGGTACAACCAAGGGTAAACCCACCCTCTGCGACTCATTCAGGCACCAGCTCCAGGCGCTCGTTGATGTTCTTCAAGGGACTATCCCCTGGTACGCCAGATGCATCAAGCCAAATATGGACAAAAATGCAAATCACTACGACGAAAAATTGGTGCTCGATCAGCTGAGGTATCTGGGCATGCTGGACATCATCAGGATCAGGAAGGAGGGCTTTCCCATTCATCTTCAGTTCTCGGACTTCGTTGCTAGGTACAAGTGCCTTGTCAAGGGTAGGACAATGCTGCCCAAGGATGACAGAGAAGCCACCAGATGTTTGATCAAAAGCCAGGGGATTGAGGAGACCGAGTGGCAGATTGGGAGAACCAAAGTTTTCTTGAGGAGCTACGTTCACGAGCCTCTCGAGGACTCCAGGAATAAACTCGTCACGAGGAATGCTATCATCATCCAAAAAATTTGGCGAGCTTATGTTGTGAGAAAGGGTAAGTTATTTGCATTATTCTTTCCCCCCGAAAAGAAATCTTTCATTCAACATCTCTCGCTGGAAAAAAAATTGACGATTAAATTATTTAACAATCCTTTTCACTGACTCTTTTAATCTGTTGTTTTATTGAGCCGTCAGATTGTTTGCAAATTGCTGAACTAAGAAATTTCTCCACGAGCTAATATCTTCTTAAAATGTCTCCTGCACTTTCCCCTTTTCTCTTAACTCAATTTTAAAAAAAGAAAATCTGTTCATTGCCTTCTGCAGACTATCGACGTACTCGTGAAGCAGCCCTAAAAGTCCAGCACGCCTACCGGGGCTGGAAGCTACGTATAATGTTCATAAGAAAGCGTCGAGCAGCAATTGTTATACAGTCCCATCTTCGGGGAGTATTTGCACGAGAGGTAGCAACAGCTTTACGTGAAATGCGCCGAGTTGACGAGGAGATGAGAAAGCGGGAGCGTATGGAGGAGGAGAGACGACTGATGGAGGACAAGAAGGCACTTGAGGACAGTCAGAGGTAGGAGTGCCATTATTTTACAAATAATTTCTCCATCATCTCTCTTTACCCCTGAATGAGGATAAGAAAATATTATCCTTTGTGCCTTATAGCGCTCAGTACAATGGTATTGTTGGAATGGAGCCTGGGTGAGTCTCATTGGATGTACGATAATGCGGGCACTGCAATAACCAATGCTAATTGGATGATAAAAGCTTTAGCATCAATTATTTATTATTTTTAACGACACGTGAAATTAGCTCGACACGAGATCTTAGATTTTAGCACAGTTTTGATATTTTTATTAGATCAGGGTCTGACGACTCTTGAGCTGGGTTCAGGGGTGAGGGTCAAGTGATCTGAAGGAGCGTTTGACCCTCGAGGATCTCCTGAGGGCCTCACTGCGAGCCTAAATAATTGTCCAATGTCATTTGACCCTGAACACCACTTGACTCTCAACTGAACTCCCAAAAAATCTTGTTATTGAATTTTTTTCGTTTTCGTTTCGCTTCCACTCATTAAAAGAAAACAAAAACTCTCTTCAAATGTTCAGAAAAGCCCAAGAGGAGATAGCAGCCCTCTCGCAAATGGCGGAACAGCTGAACTCCAAAATGGCGACCACTGAACTTCAATCAGTGGATTTGGACAATCTCTTCTCGTTCCTCTCGGACGTTCAGTCCACAAAAGCTCATCAGACGATTGAAGAGCTTGGCGAGCAGATGGAGGAGCTCGTCGAGGACCTTGACGCCGAGCTGGAGAGTGTCATTCAACTGGAGATGGAGATGATAGCAAAATCAGATTCCAAAATGTCGAACCTTAACTCCCCAGAGGCCCCGAGAAATGGCACAAAAATGGGTCCTCCCAGCCTTCCAGAGCCCACAGGTCCACCACCTCCACCCCCTCCCCCTCCGCTGCCCTCGAATGGCGAGACAATGGACTCGAACGAGCCAATTTACGAGTCCGTCTTACCGAGGGACGAGAGTGAAACGAGTGTTCCCATTCGCATCAATGGACACACGACTCAGACCAATGGCGACAGTTGTCCATCGCCTCCGCCAGTTCCAGTGACGAAAATCATCAAAGAGCCTGCGATTGCCAATCCCCCCTCGCGTCCTGAGTCGAGGAACTCGTCGAATCATCACCTGGTGCATCAGACTAATGGAGGACATCATCAGATGATGCCCAACGGTCACGACGCGGGCGTCACCGGTGGACAGACTGGGGGGACGCCAGGTCAAGGGGCACAAGTGCAGATCCAGCAGAATGCCGCGGGCCTGCAGAATGGCGGCGGTCAGGGGCAACCGGAGAGAGAGCAGAGGAGAAAGTTCAGGGTTGAGAGGAAATTACAGGAGCTGGAGGACAAGAAGGAGCCCATGGAGCACGAGATATTGTACCACGACATCGTAGAATTCGCCCAGAACTACTTCAACAGTCACGAGAGATCCCCCGAGGGGACAATAATGGCCACCCTTACCCGAAAATCTCGTGGCAAAAGCATAGAATTCATTCCCAAGTACGAAATGGTGACTTACTACAAGGGCTCCACAATTCCCAATTCCCACATTCACATGTACGACCCGGACAATGTTAACCTAGCGTGCTCGACATTCAGAGATCTCTGCAAGTATTTGCGCGGTGAGATGAAGCTTGAGCAGGAGATTGCGACAATTCAATCGATCATAAGTAATGGAATTGAACGAGAGGAGATGAGGGATGAGATTCTGGTGCAGTGCATGCGACAGGCCACCAACAATCCCAATGCCGAGTGGGCGGAGAGGGTCTGGCTACTTCTGTGCCTGGCAATTGTTGCATTTCAGCCCTCAAAACTCCTGTACAAGTACTTTGTCTCATTCCTGCGTAAGAACTTGGCCCTTGAGGGCAAACTCAGGCAGTACGTTCAGTGGTGTGTTGATAATTGCAAGAATACTAAGGTCTCTTGTCGACAGTTTCCACCGTCGACTGTTGAGATTGCAGCCATGAGGCGGTTGGGCACGATTGTCTGCCGATTTTTCTTCCTCGATGGAAGGACTAAGGCCATTGATGTCCATCCAACTGATACAGCTGCTGATGCTGCTGCCAAACTCGCTGAGAAACTGGGGCTGAGGTGAGTTGTATCAATGATTCAAGAATGTTTATTAATTTATTGTAAATTAATTCCTTTGGTCTTCGAAGTCGCTCGGCTCTCAATTGCAAGAAATATAATTGTCGCGAAGGTTAAATCATTCAATTGTTTTTAATTGAAATTCTGTGTAGATCCCTCGAGGGCTGGGCGATCTATCAGAGCCGTCCAGACGGCGAGGAACACGTTCGAGCTCACGATTACCTCTACGACGTAATCGCGGCTTGGGAAATGAAGCAATGCAAACTCAACACCTCCAACTCGTCATTCTCCACCCTCCGACGAGGATCGAATCAGACCCTGGGAAGTGGTGACAATCGTTTTGTCTTCAAGCGTCGTCTCTTCCGCAATACTCGTGAATTATCTCAAGATCCCGTGGAAGTTAATATGCTGTACTCCCAGGCGGTCTACAACGTGGTCAAGTGCGATGATTTCCCAGTGTCTGAGAAAGTCGCACTTCAACTGGCGGGCCTTCAGGCCCAGGTGTCCCTCGGCGATCCTAAGGACAATGACAGGCTTGATTATTATAGCGAGGTCGATAGTTTCTTACCTTATCGCATCAGCAGAGCTCGAGGGGATGATGTCTGGGTGCCGATTATTGCACAGGCTCACAAACAATATGGATGCGGGAGGTCTGAACTCACAGCTAAGGTGAGTCCAAGTTGATCAAATATTTATCGGGGAAAAGTCTAAAAGGCAATATTTTATCTTCTACTTTTGCAATTAATCATATTGAATATTGTCGTGCACTTATTGTTGGTAAGACTCGACAGTCGATAAGGTAAAATGGCGAAGTCATACCGTCAGATAACTCCAGTAGGGACTTAACCAAAATAATCAGCTGGCGTAGAAACTGCTGTTGACAAAACTCCACCAAAAGATCTCGTTTAAAAGACACGAAAAAATATTGCCAAGTTCATGAGATAAATTGTCAACAATTGATTTAATTTTCATCCACCATTTCAGGTGCTCTACCTCTCCTGCGTGATGCAGTATCCTCTGTACGGTACCACAATGTTCAATGTCACTTACCGGGGCTACTGGTCCTACGGTAATCAGCTGATCCTGGGTATAAATTGCGACGGTCTGATGCTCATAAAGCCCGAGGACAAATTCGTTCTCTCCGAGTATCGTTACCAAGACGTTGAGAGTATAATGTTAGACCCCAGTGACTCATTTATCACAATATCCCTCCTCCGGCACAATCCGGACAGTTCTCACAAGTGTTTTGTCTTTGAGACACCCCAAAAGAATGAAATTGGAAGTCTGATAGTGAGCTACTGTCCCGCCCTGGCCGGCTGGATAACCGAGAACGAGGCGCCAACGAAACGAGCAAAATGCATAACAAATGAGGACCGAGTGAGATTGTACCACAATTTGGTGAATTGCCGTCGAACTCTAGTGGACTCAGAGGCATTGAGAAAACCCCAGGACTCGGGCGGTGGTTTTCTTCGGAATACCCTACGAAGATTATCAAAGCACAGAATTGAAAAATTAAGACAGGAGCACGGAAACAGTACAGACGACGGTGAGACCTACAAGGGCTTTCCCCATGCCTACTGGGCCTTCAGTAGAGGCTCAATTCCCCAGAGTTTGACGAAACTACCCGATCCGGAAGAGCAGATTGCCCTGTCTGTCTTCCAGCTGGTGCTCACTTACGCTGGGCTCGGCCAGAATGGCGACACTGTGAGACGAGTTGAGGATGAGCACGTGAATTTGATTCAATCGGTGATGGAGAGGTGCATGAGAAAGGAGAATCTTCTGGGTGAACTTTATCTCCAGCTGATCAAACAAACAACTGATCATCCAGATCCCAATAGTCGTGTCAATCTCCGACACTGGGCGCTGCTGTCGTTAGCCTGCTCGGTGATTCTTCCACCCCAGAAGATCATCAGGAAGTACCTGATTGCTCATCTCAAGAGATGCGCCAGTGATTATGTCACTGAGGAGGGAAAGTACGCGAGATTTGCGGAGAAGTGTTTGTACAAGACCCAGGGAACGAGGAGGAGGCAGTGGCCGCCGAGCCGAGAGGAGATCATGTGCACCATCAATAGGCGCCCCATCTACGCGAGATTTCATTTTATGGATGGACAGTATCACGCAGTTGAGTTTCATCCTTCAGCAACAGCTAGAGATGTCATGGAGATTATCAAAGCCAAGATTGGACTTGGAGAGTCTGCCATGGGTTATGCTATCTACGAGGTACTGGGCTCCACTGACAGGGCACTCATGCCCGAGGAGAAGATCGCTGATGTCATGTCAAAGTGGGAGCGGTACAGAACTAGTCAGCAATCGGCTCAGCCACAGCGCAAGCATGGACATCATCTCTTCTTGTTCAAGAAACATCTCTTCTTGGATCAGTACATGAATCTGGCTGATCCCGTTGAGAAGGAGTTGCTTTATCATCAGGTCCTCCACGATCTTCGAGCCGATAAATTCCCGATTACTGAGAAGGAAGCTATGATGCTGGCGGCGCTGCAGGCACAACTTGAGTTGGGTGACTGCTTGGACACGGTTAATGGGCCTGATTACAGAACTGTTGCCAGCCACTGCTTACCTCCTAGGATTGCTCCCAATATCAGTGTCGAGGGAATTGTTCAGCATCATCAGTCACTCAGGGGAATGACACCCAATGAGGCGAAGAAAGCGTTCTTGAATTTTATCCAGTCGTGGCCACTTCACAAGGCAACCATTTTCGATGTTATGCAGTCGTTCACGTCCAATTGGCCTAGGGTCCTTTGGCTCGCTGTTGATCAGCTGGGACTGCATCTGCTTGAGCACAGGTCTAGGAATGCACTGTGCACTTATGAGTACAGCAGCATTTTGAGTTACAGTCCTGCATTGAATTGTCTTATGATTATTACGGGGACTGATAAGAAGCAGAGCAAAGTCATTTTAACTACTGCACAGGTGAGTGGGAGGGCACTCTCTTTCTATTTGTTTATTTACTTTTTTTTGCTCAAATTCATATGGGAGTCGCGGAAAAATATTTCCGGTCGTTTGCGGAGGCTCCAACTCTTCAGATATCTATGAAAAGCCCTCAGGAATCGAATGGCGTTGGTCCCGAGTCGATCGGTCGATTAGTTTTCGAGAAATAAATCCCTCATTTAAACCCTCAATTGGAGGTTAAAAAAAAGTCTCTTTCAATTATTAATTTTCTATCGTTAAAATCTCGCTAAAAATATTCAAACAAATTTTTCAGGCTTGTCAGATATCAAATTTGATACGCGAATATACAGAAGTCCTCCAAATACCACCAGAAGTACCAAAGAGAGATTCAGGTATGCCTCAACACATGACCTCAATTCAACCAATAAACGTCACTGCCACAGCCTCGAGTGGTCACAAATCCCGACCAGCCTCAACTTTACACCGAGGAGCACCAGTCATCCACTCGCAGGCTAGCTAAAACAATTTTTTAAAACCAAAAAAATATAATTTTTCCTTTTTTTTTAATCGATGAAAATGGAGTATTGAATGTATTTACCGATGAGGCCTATTGTGACGATTAGCATGAGAGGAAGTAGCCTAGTACATTCTTCTTCCAGTATTTATTGTAAGAAATCAGGAGTAATTGAGAATTTTACTGCGGTCAACAGACACGAGTAACAAACTGCCATTATATGAATTATATCGACGAAAATGTGGAACCAAAGCTGACATTTTTTTTTCTCTCTCTCTCTTCTTTTGTAAATGCTTTTATTATCAATCAACTCTGACGAGACTTTTGTCTCAATCTCTCATTATCTGTATCATATCAATCGGGGGAAATTTTGAAGGAGATAGGGGACTTTTTTGGGATATTATTTCAAATTGACAAATGATGAATTCGTCGGATTATTTAGGGTTAATGAATAGGAGTCATTTGCCTAGAGTAATAAATTCATTGTACAGCTTTCTGTACGTTGCTCCTATAAGCAGCGATGCAATGTTAATTATCATTCGTAATTACGTAGCTTCGAGGAATAGTAAATCTAATAATTCAAACTTCGTTGCCATATAATGAATAGCTGTGAGAAACGAACGATCGAATAATGGCGAGGAAGAGGAGGAGGTCTCGAATTATTTGTGGGGGGAAAATGAAATGGCATTTTCTAATGAATTTGTTATTTATTTGCGACAATCCTTTGATTGAATTAAACACGAGAATTCAATGATAATTAGGTTTAGCGTTAGGAGTAAGGACTCATTGAATTAATATAAATTATATTGAATTAAATTTAACATTATTTAGGTTGTGATGGAATCAGTGGAGAAGTGGTAAAGCGTGACGACGTGAATTTAATTTCAATTGATGTATATTTTTTTCTTGAGCAGAGTATTTTGTGGTTTTTACTCGTATTTTCTTTCGCAATCGCTCGTAATTTTGGACATTATCCGCTACGAAATGATGGCAATTGGCAGAATTGCGTTAAATTGTGCGTTAAAAAATTGTTCGGTGTAAAGTTATTTATTTTGGAGAATAATTGACTTCAAATCGTCACTTTTCACTGATTCACTAGTAAAATGAGAGTAGTAATGCAAGGTTGTATGGAGCGCCTCGCGATTGCGTCCAAGAGTAAATTATTAAATGAATTATTACTTTACGTTTACTGTCCAAAGATTTACTGCTGGCTGGTTGTTATAATTGACTTCCTCCTTATGTGTATATAATGATGATTACTGTCGATAATCGAACAATTCTTTTGGGAGTATTATCGAGCAATTTCAAGTGCACCCATGATTTATCGGAGCAATTGATACATTTGTATGTTTTTTACATTTTTTATTTATATCGAAAATCGTGAGACGAGGAAACTGCACATGAATCCCATAATTTCACTGAAATTCAACAATTTCTTTTTACCGTGTAATTCAGTGGTGAAGTTTTTACACTTTACAATAAATCCAATGACTCCGGAGATGATCGCGGAGTTGAAATAATTTTGAACAAGAAGTTCCTCGCTTTCGGGGCATTTTCCACAAAAATTATTTATGAATAATCTCCCCAGGCGATTCTGATAACAAAAACAATTGGTAATAAATATTATTCATTACTTGGACTCCAGGAAAGACGGTTTTTCTGATTAATTATGACTTTGGTCTCTCCCGCAATGAGTTCGGAGATATTCACAAAATCATTCACCACTGACCTTCCAAATTCCAATCGAACAAATCATTTCACGTAATTTTAACGAGTGCAGAGAGGCAGACTGTGATCCGCATCGGGTGTTCTTAGTCTTCAAGCAGTTGTTTTTTAATGGAACATTGAAGGCAAATGAAAAAAACAATTCACTAATAATTAATTAATTGAATTGGAATGAGGGAAGATACAGACGCGATGATATGAGTTATGCGCACGTCAGTACGTACGTAGCTTAGAATTATTATAAATAATTGGTTGACAATGTTATTGAATTATATATGAGTGAGAGGATTGGAAGGAAGTGAGAGGGGCTGTATATAAAATGTATACATTGCGCACATAACGTATGTGGGATGGAAATAATTGGACTAGGGGTTGAATATGTTAACCACGCACACATACGAGGACAAGTGAAGACGCCTCTGTATGAATTATATTGATATACTCTGGATCTGTGTATAAACAGAATAAAAATCGTATATTGAAAATAATAAACGAACTTTACTTCCCAATGATCTTCCGGCTGTCACTATATAATTAATCATTTTTTCTTTCTCGTCTACCCTTTCGAGTTTTTACCATTTGTTTCCACACCACCTGCCCCAAACCTTCATAATAATTCACTAAATAAATAAATCAAGCTCGTCCTGGTCGCATTCCCAAGAGAACGAGTCACTTGTGTCCACCAATAAAATTATTCCAACAAAAAGGGTTTCAACATAAGAAAACATTGTTTTTTTAATGTAAATTTTGAGTTAAAATACTCATCTCTGAATCATCAGGCCCGGAGTCGGCTCTGGTGGTCTGCAGAAGCTCCAGTGATGATGTCAGGACATGATTCCCCGGAGAAGCTCTGCCCCTGTCCTCGGCACTCACCAGTCGCCTCTGCGATAAATAAACAACAAATGACATTGCACAAATGACATGTGTATCAATATATTTAAAAGGGTTGGCTGTGCTTGCGCGCAAGCCCCCTGAACTGTTTCCACCAGCCACTAAACAGCCCCAGTCCAGCTTCGCGCAAGCGTTGCTTCACCCCCTTCTTCAACGTGAATGTTCTCGGTGGCGCACGGTATCCTGCAGAGCAACAGAGTGCTGTATTCCCCCGCCCACGTATTATTCAGTGTATAAGCACGTTTGTAATCAAACAAACGAGACCAAGAGATTTGTCAGAAGGTGGTAACAAGGTGCCATTATCATTTTTTCCCCATTACAAATCTCCATTGATATAATGCTCGGGCCATTCCAAGACGGCTCACCCTCGGCCGTCTATTAACGAAGGACAGCAACTGCAGCGAATGTTATTTCACTGACAATCATGATACTGACTGGATCAGACCATTTTCTTGCGGGTAAGTCCACTACCCCTGCACGTCAATTATTTCTCCTGGAATTTCCGTTTGTTTAGATTATTCATTGGCAAAATGAAAGACCTGATTCGCGTTCTTTTTTATTATGTACGCAGGCAAATATTTAATCCAAAACTCCGTCCATGTTTGACCCTTTGTTTCTTTTAACCCTCGTTCACTTCTTGTTCTTTGTCGTCTCGTTTTGCTCTGCTTAGAAATATCGCACATGTGTCATTGATTTTTCCGCTCGTTTCCTTGGTATAATTTCTTTTTAATTATTCAATTGGAAAAAACACTTGTCATTGTTAATTGATTTTAGGACCGGTGGGACTGACAGCATTTCTGGGGACAGTTGGTGGCTTTGTGACTCTCCTTCTGGTGTTGTTTCTCTATCTCTCAAAAAAATGGACACTAACACCAGTTCCCCAGACGAGTCTCTTCGGTGGGATTTGTGTGTCACTGAATGAGCCAACTGACTGCGGTGAGCCTCCAGTTGGCAAGAATTTGGGAAAAATCGTGGCATATTCTGATCCGGAGACGAGCTCGGACTCCGAGGAGGACGCCCTGAGACGACTCCAGACGTCTCACTCCCATATTTCAGCTGCACTGCAGGACACACTGACCATTCATGCAGAAGCTGATTCTCCAACCGTCGTGGACACCGGCAATTCGTGTCGTCACCCCGACGAGCAGCTGACGGGCGATCAGCACGAGTGCGTCGTCGACGTGGGCTCACCAAGTCTCACGTTGGAGAGTCGACAGTGCGAGGAGGAGGAGGAGGAAGAGGAGGCGATAATCGAGGAGGTCTGTACCCCCTCGTCATCGTCGAACGAGCCTAACCTCAAGCAAACGACTCTCAGTGGGGCCATTGGCACAGACGAATTTGGCTGTCTCGAGGTGGCCTTCCTCTACGACGCTCCCATGCGCGAGATGACTGTTCAAGTGCTTCAGGGGAAAAATTATCCAGCTGGAATTGGTGGCAGCCAAGTGAGACTTGTCCTGCTGCCATCGAAAAAACAACGACGCAAGACTCGTGTGCGTCAGGGCTGCTCACCCCAGTACATGGAGAGCTTTTTACTGCCTCGCGTTAATCCCGAGGATGTCAATGCAATGGGCGTGAGGATGAGGGTCTACCAGTGGAGTGGACGAATGCGTCGGGAGAGACTCCTTGGGGAGGCTCGTGTCTGCTTCGATCAGATCAATCTCCAGTTGGAGACGATACTCTGTCTACAGCTGCAGCCTCCACCACGCTCTTCAGTTCACGACTGGGGGACGACGACGAGTTTAACCAGGAGTGACTCAACGGGATCACAACAGTCAGTGCAATCCTATGCATCACCCACTACACCTCCCTATGGGAGCAGTATGAAGGGGGGCAGTATTGCTGAGATACTCATTGGTCTTGCCTACAATGGCACCACTGGACGCTTGTCTGTGGAAATAATCAAAGGATCCCACTTTCGGGGCGGCGGTGGAAGTGATACTAAACCACCTGATACATATGTCAAGCTCACACTCGTTGACAGCAATGGACATGAAATGGGCAGATCGAAAACTGGATTGAGACGTGCACAACCTAATCCATTGTACAAGGAGACATTCATCTTTCAGGTGGCTCTCTTTCAGCTGGCCGATGTGACACTCTTTATTTCTGTCTACAATCGGCGACGATCGGCAATGGGGAAGAAGGGACGCGAAATGATCGGCTGGCTATGCCTCGGCATCAACAGTTCAGGACCTGAGGAGCTTCAACACTGGAATGACATGCGTTCAGCACGCTCACCAACACAATTGCAACGCTGGCACTCATTGCTACGCCCGTGAGTCTTATTTATTTGTCCCGTCTTTTTTTCTGGATTTTTCCTTTTTCTTTGACTTTCCCATCAATTATTGCTCACTGAGCTGGATTTTTTTTTGCTCATTTCTTCGCCCTTTCTGACTCACTCTCTCTAACTCTCTATCTTTCTCTATGCAAATATATCGAGTTGTTATCGGTAATTATTATTCAGGAGAACATCGCAGTCAATAAGTCATTATCTATTGTTGAAACAGCGTATTTATCATTTATGATAAATAAAGACGGAAGTGAAGAAAAACATTGGCACACTCTAGGCGGCATGAAGTTTCTCGTTCTTATCGATTTGTCGTCAAGTTGTAATTCTTGTCAATGGTGAAAATCGATTCACCAGTGACCTTAATTCATCATTATTGTTGCGGTGAAAAAAAAAAATCCAAACATGTGTAAAGAAGGGAAAAACATAAAATGTCGATCGGCAATTCGTGGCACACCGATTTCTTATATCCCACTCGTGCCTGAAAAAAGAAAAAAAATTGAAAAAAAAAATATATAACACTTCGACCTTCATTTCCTCGTTTTGTGCCTTTTGATCCCCTCAAATTTTTGCCCATCGGATACTGCACCTCAAAACATTCAGCACTTTTACACTGATTTTCTGGGATTTTCCTAGTTACAATTAAGGTAATTAATTACTTGAAATTTTATTGATTTCAACTTGTGCTTCTGTTTACAATTTCCACTTGTGTAAATGAGAATTTCATCCCAGGTGACTTTAAATCGAATACAATAAGTTTTTTGGTCCTCGTCAGTAGAAAAAAAATTCAACGTGAGCTGGTTAACGACTTCAAATTGAGGAAAATAAAATAATTTTAAAAAAGCATGAATAATTACCATTTAGTGCTTAATGAAACGTGCTAAACGACGTAACTCATAAAGTACATTGTAACGACAGATTGTGATTTTAATATTAATAACGTTTGGCTGAGGAGACTGCGTTAGAGGATCACTTGATTTGACGATTATCGAATGTAGGGGAAGAAAAAGATTAATTAATCAATTTTAGGGAATTTATTGGAATTAAAATGGACCTCCACAGATAAATGGAGGGGGAATGAGTCGATGATTTTGCTGGTCAAAACTTAACTTGTTTAATCTTCGAGATGGCGTAAAAAAAATTGTTGAATTTCTAATTTTTCTCGACATTATAGGTATACGTGTAATGATTATTTATGGAGCATACTCTCTCCACTGGAGATTGATTCAGTCATTAGTAGATGAACAATTACAGTTACAAGGACTCAGAAACATATTAAAATTATAATGAGAGGGGCGTTTACTGGATGGATCAATCACTAAGATTGAATAATTTTTTTATTCCAGATATAATTGAAATCTACGATATAAACATTTTTATAACGAATCCATGATTAAAAAACAATGAAGAGAAAGAGAAATATTGTAACAACAGTCACTACTGAGAACGATACTATGGAATTCTTCTTTTCAATAAGCAAGACCAGGTGAAATTAATTGCAAAAGTATCGAAGGTCCAAGAAAACCTAAACAATGGCACGAAAAATGGGGGGGGAATAATTGAAAATTAATGGATATTTGCTCCCTAAATTTCTTCAAGTCGTGACATTCTTTTTCTCCATCGATTGACAAATAATTAATATCGTCATTGTTTACTCATTTATTTTTTATCACAAGAGACAATTGAATCATACATACTACAATCAATATTTTGGATCTATGAAAATTGTTTTTCATATGAGGAAAAGGCAAAAAGAAAAATAACCAAAATAACTGCACTCTCTTTTGGTCAGTGAAATGTACAGGGCGAACTGATCAGTTTTCCAAGCCACCCAGTAACCGAAGTAATTACCATAATGATCGTAGAACAACTCCTGTCTCCATCTAAAATCCCCTGTCATCATCATAAATTCAATGACACTTTGCTAAACGTCTCCCTATTTAACGGAATTTTTACTGAGCAACTGTTGCTCGTTTGGATCCTGACCAGTTCACCCCAATTCATTGAAATTTGTACGTCTACTGCACAAAAAAAAATTTAGAACAAAAGATCTTGACTAAATGTCACATTATGGTATATTAATTAATATCTATGGCATTTTGTAAAGAAAAAAAAATATTAAATGCATACAAATCGTATTAATTAATAATCACTTACTTTAGATATATCCACATAAGCTGATGAAGATAAAATATTGAGTGAATTCAATACAATGAATTTTTATTCCAAAAAAACCTTCATGTACAATGAATAAATAAAGAGCTTTAGAGAACATATTTTTCCAACAACTCCTGTTTCTTTCTGGCTAATAACGCTTGGCAAATGTCTTGCTGGGATGGCACAGTTTTTTGTCTATTGTCCAGCTGAGAGTCATCAGCTGTTGCATCCTCAGGTGGTATCCACTCTCTCAGTGCCTTTTCCCGTGCCTCCTGTTCAATTTTTTGCTCGAGAGGTAATAAAATACCGTCGTCATCGTCTCTGTATCCATAATAATCTGCGTCAATATCTTTCATCAATTCCGCTCGCGTTTTTCTGGGAGGAGGCGGCGGCTCCTGCTCAAAGAGCTCACGAACCCCCGGCAATTCTTTGGCAGCTCCAAAATACTTATATCCCCGATTTCCAGGTACCTAAAATAAATAACAAAGCAACGAACTCAAATTATAATCGTCGAGCGGCGTAATTAATTGTCGAATTAAATTGTCAATTGCATTACCTCACGTCCCTCATGATCCAACATCTTTGGCCCAACTCGTGAATAATCCGGGCCGCCCAATTCCTTGATTTGGGCCTCCCAGTGACGCTTCTCGCGCAATAATTTATTAATCTCATCATTGAGATCACGTATTCTAAATTCACCCAGTCCTGCATTCTGTATTTGGGCGACTTTTTTCGCTATTTCTCGAATTATTTGCATTCTCCATTTTTCCGCCTTTCTCAAGTCTCGACACTCCGATGCCAAATACGGTCGTCTTTCCTGTTCTTTTTTTATACCTTCGCCAGATTGTGCTGCTCTCCATCGAGCCAATGTTGTCCTGAACAAGAAAAAAATTATTATTGTCCATTATCAATACTAACAACAATATAAAAGAATTCTTTTGCCTTGTTCGAGGGTATTTACCGAACAATTCTTAGACAAATTCATCTGTCATTTTACATTTATTTAATAATTAATTAAATGTGTATTTGTTTGTTAAACTCACATTGCCTTCTCTGCATTACGAGCCTGCAACAAATAAATTAATTTAATGCAACATTCTCTCCCTTATTACCCTCAAATTACTAATAAAATAATAACTCAAATAATAATAATAACAACAACGGGCAGAAAATTATAACGAGATAACACTTACCATGATTGGCAATTTAATTTATCCACTGATTGATATTGAACAATAAACAACGTTGTTTATTTGAATTACGTTGACAATGTGATGACAACAATCGTCATAACCTAAAAAAAGTCCCGCAGAAATGATCGGTTACGCCCTCGGCCGGAGACACTTGACACTAGAGTCACGCCCTCCCATCTCCAGTGGCGATGCTAGGAACTAACATTAAGATACCCTCATCTACTGAAAATCTCGCATTTACGGTTAAAATTATTATTTCTCCTTCTTTCTTTATTACCCAGTGCAATGTGGTGCAATGACAATCTATCAATCCACTCAGATAACTTGAATTAGTTGGGGCAATATGAGATTGCAGTTAAATAAATTTTTACACAGCCCATGTAGAGAGCACACGATAATCTGATGTATGGGCAAATCGTCTCCCGAGTGTTGTGACGTAATTGTTCATTTGTTGTATCGAAGTGGGCGAAAATTAGTGAGCGAAATGGAGGAAAAAAATTCCCACCGAAAAATGACGTGGTAGAAAATCAAATACACACACACAATTGCAGTTGAGTTGTGGAACATTTTGCGAGAGAATATTTGTTGGGGGATCTCCACGGGTAGGTGTGAATCACTTTTTCATTCGTCATTGGCAATTTTCGGCGAGTCCGATTAAATTTCATCGATTTTTCATTGAAAGTTGGGCCAATGAGACTCCCTCATTATGACCTTGATTGAATAGTTTCTTCTATCGTGTGTACTCCAATTTTTTGTTTGCATTTTGAGACTCCTCGTCGTCTTCCTGAGTAAATTAAATTTATGGCAATTGACTCGTAGCCATCCAACTTAATAACAATAATAATTGATCAATTGGAGTGCAGGGGAAATTATTTTCAGCTGGAGTAAAAGAAAAAAATAACAATCGTCTTAATAATTAATTAATGCCAGGGTGATGAGGTACTCAGTGAAGTGGTTGAGCACAAAAAATGATTTGCAGCTCCAGAGAAAAAAATAAACATTGCCAATTGTTGTAGGCTTCTATCAATAATCGAGGGGAGATAACGAGTACCTTGCCCTAGCTAATTTTTTTTCCTCTCAATGACTCCTCGAGATATCAGCCACTAGCGCTTTTTTAGAATAACAACGAGGTAGTGGACATTTTTTATTAGAAAAAAACAGAAGGAAAAAACGTGACTCAGTCCTGTTATCCAACCTCTGTTTTTCTTTTCTATAATTAGACTCATTGGAGATGGAAGAAAGTCAGAAGCCAGAAGACGTGTGGCACAGAGGGAAAACAGATAACCGTAGCGACATATTTAATAATGACAGCGCCACTGGATCTGTTGATGCTAATTCAACATCATTAGCTGACATTTTTGATACTGCATTCACTTCAACAGCTGATCCATCGCCCCAGCGATGCCCAACAGGTAGTGAATTCTCCAAAATAAATGTAGCCAAGGCTTTCTTACAGGAATTAGGTTAAACATGGAAATTTATGGGGGCCAAAATTCCAGGTACAGAGATGGAATTTGATCATCTATTTGCTGAGTCCGATATCGAGGAGACGGACTCGCAAAATCGCATTGACCAATTTACAAATCAACTGAATCACTCGGCATCCGATAGCAATGTTATCTACTCCCCCTACCAAAATTTATCACCAACTAGGGCTGTAGATCGTCATTTGGGTGAGCGTAGAATTGAACGCATAGATAATCGTAATAAGCGTCGTAGGAGGATGTACACACGCTTTGAGAGTCTTTGCGAGGGCTACAGAATGAGAAATATGATGAGAAATGGAGAATTGAGTTCATCTAAAGACAACAGTACAAATGAGACACACAAGATGACAGTCAGTGAGCCTCAGAGAGACGCTGTGAGCATCGCTGGACCGTCGAGGATAATAGACGCGCCCGTTGATTACAGGTAATGATATTTTATGAATACTGAAGCAACAGCCATTGGTTAACGCATAATATTTATTTATTCATTACAGAAAGTGTTAATATTGGCTTCCATTGTATTTAAATTTAGTCATAACTAATTGTCAATTGTAAACGCTTCACAATCAATTATTTTTAAGCATTATAAATATCTTTCATGAGTTGGACTTAAGGAAATCGTGAGAAAATAATTAGTCCAGCTACGGAGAGCAAGAATAGTCCTAAATCTAGGATACTCTTGACGGAATAAATTGCTCCCTAAAATTATGTACATTGTAAAATGAATTGACGTGGCCTTCATTGAACCTCCAACAAAATTTTCAGTATTACTGGACCTGCAAATAATTGCCCTGATACTGACGACGCAGATTCCACATCAGCATTGCCAACAGATCCTCAATCACTTGCCATCACCCAGAGAATATCTCATCGCAATTCCCGTGAGGACAACCAGATAAATGATTTCATAATTTAATAAACAACCGGAGAGAATAGTTTTAATAATTGTTATTTAACTTCAGAATCTGATGACGCACCATCGGCGCCAGACCTGCAGTTGGACTGGTCAACCTCGAGCAGCGAGAGTGACACGGAAGACGGTTCAGTGAAAGTACTGGGAACAGTTAATGTATGACCAGCTGGCTAAACCACTTGATTACTTGATAGATCTAAAATTGACATGTCCCTTAATTTTCCCCCGAATTAGAATGGAGAGCAAGAGCAGGGACAGACTGAGAACAAGAGCAATCCAGTGCCAGTTGTGGATTTAACGGCTGAGTCTGACGAAGAGCACGTGAGCCAGGCGAGTTCCAGTGACGCTGGACACTCCCAACTGTCGCAAGTGCAAGTCACAAGGTACAGGCTCTTCCTCCCAAATTCTGTTAGACATTTTAACTCATGACTGACTCCATCGGACATTAATATATTTCAGACATGATCACATGAATTGTACCCACCGTCTCCACAACGACATTAGAATGCGCCATATGCCACGTACGCGTTTGCGTTTTTTCCACGATTGGCAAAATCGACGTTTCTCTCAAGACTGGACATCGCGTTATGAGGCTGTTGAATCCCGAATGCATCCACTTCATTACCGCATGTGGCGACGCCAGCAAAGGATACAGGAGCTCCAGCGACGTAGACTGAGTGCAATGTCATCGATGCACGTGAGGCGTCTGCTGCATCTTCAGCCACAGCAGCCCCAGCAGCCCCCGCAGCAGCAGCAGCAGCAGCCGCGATCGCCGACGAATCCGCCACAGCCACCCAATGCCCATCCCGGTCATTACGTTTTGCATTCAAACAATCCCGATGGACTTCCAGGGCCCAGAAATTGCTGCCGCATAACCGACAATCCAACTCAGATGGCCAACTATACGAGACACTCTGTACTGCCTCTACCACAACAGCCGACAGTTTACAGTCATCCGGAGGCCAGTGGTCCCACAGCACTTGTTAACAATATTAACAGTCCTCCACCTTGTCCAGTACCACTTGTGCTCAATCCAATGGGCAATGAGGACATGGAGAGTGGCCCAGCCAATGACTACAGACCAATACCAGTTCATCAACATGTCCATCATCATATGTACCACTGGCCACCCATCACTGAAGATCTCTATCCGCAATCGACACTCGCCCGGATGCCGCACTTACACATCAGCATTTCTCCACACATGCAGAGCAATGTTGCACCCGATATGACACCATATCCAGTACCACTGCCCGAATTTGTCATGCAAGCTGGACACATAGCGTCCGGACTCGAGAATTACATGAGAATTGTCGATTTACGGCGCATGTCACACATCAGCTGTGGTGCCACTCAAGAATCCATTGAGAGCCACACATTTCCACACAAATATAAACTCGTCAAGAAGCCGGAAAATGGTGATGAGGATGTTGAAAAATGTACAATATGTCTGTCGGAATTTGAGGACTGCGAGAGTGTTAGAAGACTTCCCTGTATGCATTTATTTCACAAGGATTGCGTCGATCAGTGGCTGTGCACCAACAAACGCTGTCCCATTTGTCGGGTTGATATTGAAACACTCTTTCGGAAATAGTTGACTGCTAACCTCTAGCTTATCATCAATTCTAGATTTGTTACGTTATTATTATGAGCATTGTCGCGGAATTTTTTTTTCTCCGGGACTGCGAATGGCGAGGAGCTGAGACCAATGCGGATTTACCGTAATTGCATTTTAACAGCAGTGGAATTATTACTTTTTTTAATTAATTGATGTAAATATGATTCTTTTAGTCTAGATGCTGGAGAAAATCCATTGGTTTGAATTCAAGGACTGCAGATGATCGGTATTTTCTGCAGGTCTTCTTTAAATAATTTTTTCTAATAGAAAATTTCAGAACTTTTGCTGTGGTCGCCAGCCAATCGGCATTCATTTTATTTTAATAATCAAAAAATATTATTCCCAGATTTCTTTTAATTTTTCTTTTGTAAAATTAATTAATTGTCACGACAAACTCCAGATTTGCAA
Source organism: Psyttalia lounsburyi (assembly GCA_030522865.1). NCBI lineage: Eukaryota > Metazoa > Arthropoda > Insecta > Hymenoptera > Braconidae > Psyttalia > Psyttalia lounsburyi. Next base: position 24,576 of record JAPYZN010000111.1, read on the forward strand.
AACTCGAGTGTAATGCATATCATGCAAAATTAATTATGTTTTCCATTGTCGGTAATTTTACACTGGGAAATTGATCACTCATTGCAAATAAAGAAATCAATGAAGACGAGTATTTAATCACAAGTGAATGAACATGAATTTCTCTCTCTCTCGCATGGGAAATGAACAGCGGCAAATTGAAGATTACAATTACTTTGAAAATTACGTCTTTAAATGAAAAAAAAAAATCTAAGAGTGTAGACTTGTCCCGTACATAGTTGATCTTGTTGAATAATATAAAAAAATCAATCGACGGAATGAAACAATTCAAGTAGAGTGAAATAATGTGAATTATGAGACAATTAGTATGCTGAAGGTGCTAATTTTTTTTCTACACATGTTATGAGTGTCATTATTATCAATATTAATAATGCTATTATTATTATTATTCTTAAAATCATTATATAGAGCAGTTTTAAATGCTCACCTCTTTAGGACTGAAATTACCTATCGAGTAAATGATTCAACAAAATCGCCAGTTGAATGCAGTGAACTAATAATCATTTTTTTATCCATACGAAATTCCATATCTTTAATTGTAAATATTATTCGAGATAGTGTATTATTGATTGTACTGGTTTTATTGTTGAAATGGGAAATTAGAATAAACGTTATATGGAAGATTTTCCAAATTTGATTTTTTTCCCCTGTTTATTTATATTCTGATGACTTCCAAAATTTTAAATTATGGGCTGACGTCCAGTTGTCGCTTTAATCAATTTTAATTGTTATAAAAATAGATAAAAAACAATTGGATGAAATTATGTAAAGATAAATATTTGTTCCCTGAAATCGGGGAACATTCATCCGGTTTATTATTCACAAATGACTCGATTTATCTGATTCGACAATCCATCATAATTTTCCGGTAATGTATTGTTAATGACACTTTATGCTCGCGGTTAATTCTCGGAGGAGCTTTTATCGCGGGAGGGGAGATGAGTTGTCGCGCGCCCTTACATCATAGAAGAATGAGTCGAGTGAACTGGGAAATTGGGGGAAATATTTGACTGGGTATTCTGGAGATTTCCAGGGATTCTGGAGCTTCTGGTGAAGCACTTCTTGGAAAACAATTTTTGCCATTTACAATTGGACATGACATTCACAATTTGTCGACAAATTGTTGACGCACTGCTTGCTGGGCTGGTACATTTGTAGTGTTCAATGTGGAAAAAAAAAATAATAAATTGCAGTGATTAAAATTTCAAAGAATTATCCTTCCTCAAATGGCCGGCTCCATCACTCCAGCCAGTGGGGACTCACAATCGCTGCATATAAAGAGAATGTACCAGGCATTAAAAATCCACAGTCACCTTGTGATCGTGTGTCGCAGCAGTCATCTTCGGAGATACGTGGTACACGTGTTGCACGCGTAAATATAGATCTCTCAAAATCTGACGGCAGATCGGCCACCAGGGTACGATAAATTTATTTGTTTAATTCCTCTTTTCATTATATTTTATCCACAATTTTGTCAGTCTCAAAGACCCAATTAATTCTACAATTTCGTACTCGACTCAAATTCGACTGTTATTTATTATTTATTCATTCGCGAATTGATTATTATAAAAAATAATCCAACATTGGGGACTTTTTCGCGTCTACCGAGCCCATTATTTTCAGCTGATCGTGAAAAATCCCCGAGTCGTTAAAAAATTATTGAGAATATTAGAGACCTTCGCTGAAGTGGATTTGAAAAATTGAGGGAAAATAATTTTTGAGTGTAAAGTCCGCGGATTTTGTGACCCATTTTTTTATCGTCTGGCACTGGCGAACGATTGAAATTTGCATTTCGGCTCCTGTCGGGCATTCCGGCGAGCCTGTCGCTCTGTTATCCGTTTTGATAATAAAAAAAACCATGCGAAATCCATTTACCGTGAAATTTAAACACAAACCGAGTGAGTAATTGAAATTATAAGGTTGCGGTTGGATTGTCCTTGAATTTGAATAGCTCTTGACACGCATGAGAGACTGAAAATAATAAAATTTGACGTCTCGGGTGCGGATTTTGCGGAATTCCATCGGACTGACTAAAAACAATGTCCAATTGAATCATCAGGGGACTACAATGATTATACAGTTTTTTTTGCCCGTCAGCCTCGAGGAGGTGGAATTTTATTGGATATCTCGATTTTTTAGGGCGCAATAATGAGGCTTCAACACCTCCAACTGGTGATCATCGGATTCTTGGAACTGCTCTCGGTGACGTTGGTCCAATCGCAGGGTCAGTGAGTCAGAAATCCTCAATTTTTATAAATTCAAGGCAATTTCTAACCCGACTTGGGTCAAGGTGGTCAGTTGCTGCGTCCTATGGAGTACGTGGTCGAATTCCATAATTATCCGCGAGGACGCGACCATCTCTCACTTCCAGAGACACCCGCGAATCCTTTTATTGTCGACCGAGCCAATTGCTAAGGTCACTATCTCAATTTAGACATTTCTTTGAGACGATTGGAGGTCCTAGACCTTCGAGATCCTTTCAATTAAAAAATTCAATTACTCAATCCTAAATTCCCCCTAATTTTTCTCCTAATCGCAGTCTAATTACCCTCACTTGTCAATTCCCCGAAATTAAATTTTCCTTTCGTTTGTGCCCGTCAAATCCCGTCACTCCCGACTTCCAATCATCGCATCCTCCCCAGCAAGACCTCCAGTCACCTCCCACTAATCCCACCAAACTACGCCCGATGAAAACTCATAAAACGCATTTCTCAGGAAAACAAAAATCTTTTCCGTGACTGCATATGGAAATTGTGATGTGTAGTATCAGCAATTAGCGTCGAAGACGTCATATTTGGCCAGCCGGGGGAGTCGTTATTTGAGACGTGTTAAATTAATGAAACACCTTTACTCCATTGGCATTATGAAACATGTTTATTCCAGAGGATTGCGTGAGTCCACTGGGTAGATCAGGCATTTGCATGAATATCCGCGAATGTCAGCCGCTGATGGAGCTCCTGCGGCGGGAGGGAAATTCGGCGGGGAATTATTTGCGGCGCTCGGTGTGTAGATTCGAGGGCTCGAACCCCATTGTCTGCTGTCCGGGTGGCAGCAGAGGATTCGATAATGGGATTCCATTTCCTCCTAATCAGCCGGAGACCACTCCAGCTCCTCCCCGACAAGGGAACGGTTATTGGCCCATTTACGCCCCCACATGTGGCAGTACTGCCAATAGCACCTGGACGAGGGTCGTTGGAGGAGCCCCTGCACAATTGGGTGAGTCCAGAGCTTCATTGCCCTCTGAATGTTATTTATTTAAGCCCTCAATTATTCAGCCAGGCCAAAAATATCCAGAAACGTTGATAATAATATCAATTCTGTCATTAATCTATTAATATTTCTGAATCAATCAATAAAATCATTAATATTATTATTGTTATTAATTAATATATTAATGCAGTTGTTCTATTTGTCGTGGCCTCTTTTTATTCACCTGATTTGCCCATTAATTTCCAAGGAATCAATTAAAAAATAGAATAAAGATGGCATGACGTGCCGAGCATCCGTGGAATATCTAAAAAAAATTACTTTCAATTAAAATAATTATTCTCTCTCCGTGGTGAACGGAATTCCCCCCGTTTCGCAACATTTCGGAAACTTGCGAAACGCGATCGACCGGTAAATCCCCCGATGCCGCGAGGCTGAAGTCTGAGTGAAGTTTTTTTGGCAATGTCCTCGAAGAAATTTGGCGAAATTGTTTTATTATCATTATTAAAATAAAATCCTAACGCAATAAAAATTGATTAATTATCCTAGACTTGCACTTGTAAAGAGAAAGGAGTAGTATCTCCAAGGAAATAAAAATCATTAGCAACAAAGTTCCAGGAGTTGAATAAAAAAATCCCGAGTGTCCCCTGGGCCCCTTGTCCCCTTGTCCCCTTGTCCCCTTGACAGGGGACAAAAAATGGGAGAAAAAGAAATTCTTGTGAACGTGTTTTTACTGGTGACTAATTGATACTATCAATCATCACTGTCTTCCCAGGTGCCTGGCCTTGGATAGCAGCTCTTGGATACCGTTCAACGACGTCCAATAAGCCGCGATGGCTGTGCGCTGGAAGTCTAGTGTCGTCTCGTCACGTTATGACAGCCGCCCATTGCGTCCACCGCCTCAACGATCTTTATTTGGTACGACTGGGTGATCTTGATCTCGATGATGATGTACGAGACGGCGCGAGCCCCATCGATGTCCCCATCGAGCAGGTCCACGAACATCCCCAGTACAGCGATACTCAGTTTACCAATGACATTGCAGTCCTGAGACTGGCGTGGGACGTCGAATTCACCAGTAACGATTCTTCTTTCTTTCTCACAAATTAAAAATATCGAGGACTGAACTCATGAACTCATTCGCGACAGTGACTGATTTTTGACATGATTTTTTTCAATGGCAGACTTGATTCGCCCGATATGCTTGCCCTTCCCCGATGAAATCTACAACAAGGACTTCACCAATTCCCTGCCGTTCATCGCCGGCTGGGGATCCGTTTACTTCCGTGAGGACATGTTCTACCTAATCCTCTGATTTGTCAGTCGATCTAAAATGTCTTAAACAATAATCTTACCTTCATCAGGGGGACCGAGTGCCAGTCATCTTCAGCAGCTTCAGATTCCCGTCGTTGGAATGGAGAACTGCCGGACCGCTTTCAGCCGCTTCAGAACAACAGTAATTGACGAACGAGTTCTCTGCGCGGGCTTTGCCAAGGGTGGCAAGGACGCCTGCAAGGTATGTCATTAATTTTGGTCTTCAATGGACAATTTCTTTTGTGTTTACGCGTAATTAAAATCCCTGAATTCTAGGGGGACAGCGGAGGTCCTCTTATGTACCCGAAGAACAAGGCCTTCTACGCCATTGGAGTAGTTTCCTTCGGCTATCGGTGCGCCGAGCCCGGTATTCCTGGGGTATACACGAAGGTCACTCATTTCCTCGACTTCATCAGATCTCACCTGAATTAAATGTAAGTCCTCTTTTGCCGGACGTGGACATTAAGAACAATAAATTGTGTAAATTAAATCCAACAACTCTCGCTGTTTTATTTTTAGTCCCCTCCAAAATATTTAAGTCTCAATCGATCAAAAGGGAAATGACTTATCGACGGGGGAGAGAAACTAATGGAGTTGCTCACGATCTCCAACAGATGTCGCGATGGGGTATCTGGCTAGGTTACACGCTTTTCGTTGGCCGAGTTTGAACGGAATCAGAATTCCGTTGAGTTCAGTGCTGTCCGTACGTTCAACAAATTCCACTCGTTTATTATCCAGTAAATTTGTCAATTTAATAATGTCCTACACAACTGTTGAACGTGGTGCACCCAATACCACCGATTTCCGGATATACTTCAGTAAGTACGATAGTCCAATTCACGGTCATAACCTTCCGGACGAGCCGACCAATCCCAGACCATTCGACAATCATCAATTATTTTTTTCAATTCTTTCTGAACTCTATTACTGCTACAACCACTACTTGCCGTCTCATTCTAACGGGCTCCCACGAAGGTCACCGCGGGAATAATGTTTTCCTAATTCTCCAGCTGCGACGCGAACCCCGGAATATTTTTTCACAATAAAACCTGTATTCCCACGACCACTCAATCCTTTTTTTTGCTATTTTGATGTTGATAAATGCGTTTACTGGACTAATTTGCTGAGCTTTGAAGTCATATTTTTTTATTTGCCACTGACCCCCACCAGAAAAGGATGACATCCTCATTTCTCCAATGCACGACATCCCTCTCTACGCCGACGAGCCCGGCAAAGTATTCCACATGGTCGTCGAGGTCCCTCGCTGGACGAACGCAAAAATGGAGATCAATCTCAAGGAGGCACTCAATCCGATAAAGCAGGATATGAAGAATGGAAAATTACGTTTTGTCGCCAACTGTTTCCCTCATCATGGATACATCTGGAATTATGGAGCTCTCCCCCAGGTGAACCAAAAACTATTCCCCCCTCTTTAGTATTCATTTCCAAAGCTTACCAAAAATTCTCGTTCAATAATTGTCTAATCCCCACAGACCTGGGAGAATCCCGAAGTGGTGGATGAAGCCACTGGTCACAAGGGTGACAATGATCCAATCGACGTCCTGGAGATTGGCTACAGAGTTGCTAAACGAGGAGAAGTTCTCAAGGTCAAAGTTCTAGGAACTGTTGCTCTGATTGACGAGGGTGGGTATTCTCAACAATTTTATTTGCACATCTTCAGTGGACAAACAAATTATAGAAATAATTATAACTATCACTACAGTATGATTACTATCACTATTAAATTATTATTATTATTATTTTTATAATTTTGTTCAGGTGAGACCGACTGGAAGATCATAGTGATCGACGTCAACGATCCTCTTGCTGACCAGATGAACGGTGAGTTTGATACTTCCTCCCCCCTATTCCTCTCGATTACTCATAATCAAATAATTCCCCAGACATCGCCGACATTGAAAAACACTACCCGGGTCTCCTGAAGGCGACTATCGAGTGGTTCAAAATCTACAAAATCCCGGATGGAAAACCTGAGAACCAATTTGCCTTCAATGGCGAGGCAAAATCACGTGATTTTGCACTGAACATCATTGGAGAGGTCCACGAGCACTGGAAGAACCTCATAAAACGGGAGACTCCGCCCTCCGGAATCTCCTGGTACGTCAGATCCGCTGTCACATCTCAAAACCAAAAAGAATGTCACACTAAATAAAAAACCCCACATTTTCTTCCAGCGAGAACTCGACAGTTGACGATTGTCCGTTCAAAATGGACCCTACGAAGGCCGAGAAAATTTGCAACGAGTCTCCAGAGCCCGCTACACCCTCGCCCGTGGAGCCTTCAGGTGAGCCTGTCAAAATCAGTTGAACAAAAAAATGAATATCCATTAAAACAATTAAACCAACAATTATCTCTTGAGTTGCAGTCGACAAATGGCACTACGTCCACCTGAAATAAATGTCGTCACTGTTCGAGGATGCGATCCAGCCCAAATGGATTAACATCACCTTATTTACTTTTATAATATTCCCAATGGCCCCCTGACAGTGAATATTCCTCCATTATCTGTGCTCGTCCATTCCCGCAACGCTAAATAATTTCCACCAGTCCCTGGCATTTGGAGTAGACTCGGAGAGGTCATAGAGGAAAAAAAAGGTAGATAATGAAATTCAGAACATCAATATTGATCCCAAGCAGTGAAAACAAAAAAATCATTGTCCATAACTCGTGGAGGTTGTAGCAAATAAAATGATTCCTACGATCAGCTGATCTGTACTCTCTCTCTCTCTCTCTGTTGTCCAGAAAATCCAGCCTTTGTTTTTACTTAAAATTCTTCATAAAAAATAATAATAATAATGCAAACGAACTGGCGCAAGCGACGGATATCGACTGCATGTGTTCGTCGACGATGCGCTCGCGCGAACGATTTTGCAGTGGTAATGGAGGGTAGTACAGCCAAAGAGCGTATACGTAGTCCATCCTTGTTCGTATTACAACCCTCCAGTGTGAGGGGATGACGAAAATTTTACCCCCTTGTATCTGTGTATTGTGGAAATACAGGGAAGAGGCGCAAGCGCACGTCCTCGAGGCATAACCAATGGCGGCCAGCGTGTGTCAGTGCGTCGGCGGGGAATTATTCTATATTCTTTTTCCTCCACTGACAGTCACTATTCTTTCGATGGTTATTATTGAGCTGGGAATTCAATAACTCAATAATTCGGGGGTAACTCGCATTTTTCAGACGTTTGGTGAGCTCTTTGGGGCCAAGTGAACACGCGAATTTGTTTATCTGACCATTTTTCGTCGAGTCCAAGCGCTGAAGAGTTTTTTTTTTTGCGAGATTTGGAACTGGGGGAGGTGGAGGCAGAGGGTCGAGTGAATTGAATTGAATTCTCGGGGAAATTATTGCGGGTTTGATTAGGTAATTGTCAATGGTGCTCGGGTGAAGTCCAGGAGCTTTGGGACTGTTGAGAATATTGGGAAGCGGTCATGGGGCGGATTGTGTGCTGGGTGTTCCTGGTTGTTCTGTCAGGCATCGTCACTGGTGTCAACTGTAAACGAAAGTTCGATGGGGATTTTGAGTTTGCCGAGGAGGTGAGTAATCGCTGGTATTGTCCATAAATGTTGAAGGCTTTGGGGGACAATTGGGGGGAATTAAAATTACGATTCCGAGACCAGACTCTCCAGAGACTTCGCAAAATTATTTTCCCAGGGTTCCCCATCGAGCAGGACACCCTGAGAATTCTCAATTTTATTGGAGGTCTGCAGGAATTTTATATTAATCGTAGCTAAAATTTTAGAAGATCATTCTATCGACCAGGGGAATTTTTTAACTCAATTTCAATTCTACTCTTCATCTGCTCTGCTACCAGCAGACAGGGGCATGAACATTTTTATTTTGCTTTAGTTATCCAGTTGATTTCTTATTTTCGACGTCTAACGTGAGATTAGGAGTTTACGAAAGCCACCCAAAATTTAAGACAATTATTAAGTCAGTCGAAGGTCAGACGGTCTCCAGATAATTATTTTTCATTTCAGCTCGTGCGTAAAAAAAAGCTCATCTCCTTCAGGCTGACAAGTTTAATTAACTATCAAATAGATCCATTAACGAATTATTTAAATAATTAATCCTGATCTGCAATTACTCGTCCATATTTTTTTAATCTACCTCGCAGAACACTTCTCAGCTCTCAGAGTCCGAACGTTAAATACTAAATTTTCAATTGCTCCGCAATTTTACTCGTATAAAAAATTACTGGCTTCCTACATTAAAAAATAATTTTATATTCTCCCATATGTACACTATCTCGTTGTACCGAGGGAGCATAAAACTTTCTCACTCCCCTCTGGCACATAAAGTGTACTAGACTCACGGAGACAGAAGAAGTTCTCTTCTCTCTATATTTAACTCCTCCTTCACTCCTGCTACTTGTGCTCTCTTCTCTCAATTTTTAATAATTTTTTTTCTCCCATTTTATGTCCACCACTCGCTCTGCTGCCATATTGTTTTGAAAGAGCGCAGGTGCATCGCGAAATTTTGCCGTCAGGAAGAAACTTTTTTTCGACAAACTTTATCCCCCGAGTGTCTCACTTTTTGCATTTTTATGAGCAACCTCTCCGCGTTAATTGAACTAATTATTAATACCCAAATTGGGATTACCATGTGGCGAGTAATTCTAATTCTCCGGGTGCGACTAAACCTTTTAATTTGACATCTGAACAAAAAAAATAAATTCAAATTCAGAGACAAAAGAGATCGTCTGATAGGAACAGATGTCCTCAGAAAAAATTGCAATTACTTTATTTTTCCTATTTATTTAATTCCCCAGGAACTTCTAAGATCAGCAAATGTCCCGAAGACTTCCCCAGCCGTAATAATAAATTGAAAACGAACTCAAGATTTTTTTAAATTGATTAAAACTTTTTACCAAAAAGGTTTTCCTCAAGAGGTTTTACTCGCGTAACAGAAGCCGTTCATCCCAATTTCCCATTCTCTTACATCACTTGCGCCTTGTAATGTCCACAGAGCATAATTCACGCGTAGATATATAGATGTACGTAATCCGGAATGAGTCATCTCCATGGAGCTCTTACATTTCACTGGCGATCGATGCGTCCAAGCGCAATGCGTCAAGAATGAAATGTTGTCCTTGAACTCGGCGAATTTTCAATCCAAGAGGATTGGTAACGCAAAGGCCGAGAGTGAAGAAAGAAAATTGAAAAAGGACTGGAGAGCGAAAATTGCCAATGCAGTCCGCGAGTTGACTCGCCTTCTCCGGGGGACGAGAGAGAGGACGGAAGTCAGAATTGGAATTTTGGCGCCAGCTCTTGCGTAATAATCCACGATTGGCTTCCCTGGTCTGGCGACTCCATTGGACGCGACGCGAGGGATTCCCTGGCGTCTCTGGTACGCTCGGACGTTCCCAGATTCCCTTTTTCATTTTTGTAATTAATAATGGGACTGACACGCGAGAAAAAAAAGTTTAAATAATCAAAAATACCCAAATAAATAGAATTCTTCAATTTTTTCCTTTGATTTTCTTTTTGGAATAATTTTTTAGACAGTTTGACTGCAAACGTCACATTTTGGCGATTTTTTTTCGCTCTCTTCGTCAGTGACACTTTAAACATTTCATTTTATTATTAAACATTATTTTATACTAATCTCAAGTTTTCTAAAAATTTTCTGCGCCCAAAATACCCGGATCTTTAAGCGAGTAGTACGAGCCAATGTTAGGTCAGGCCCGGGCGCTTGCAAATCTAACAATCAAATATTTTATTTACGTTGCAATTATATTGCTAAAAAATTGTTTACGAACTCGACAATTATTTCCTCGTATCGCGGAAGGTCTGGCGCAATGAAAATAAAATTTCTATCGTTCCCAGGAATTTAATCGAGATCAGAATAAAACTCAGGATTTTTTTAATGCGCCAATAAATCCAGTGAAGATGCAAAATCTATAAAATACTCGTTCACGGACTATTACATGACTCGGCATAGATTAATACCCGAGTACGAGGATGTGATGGAATGGGTATAGATAAACTAGTGCGAAGGCGAAAAGGGACGCACAACTTGCGCAATCACACTCGTTCCATTACGACTGGCTATAATCGCCGAGGTAATCGCATTTATCTCGCACATGCGCAATTATTGGGGGGAACTGCGTCACAGCAATCATTCACGAATTGAGTTATCAGCGGTTATTGTTCGAATCATTGGGGCATCATTCATGAGTTGTTTCTCTGTTTCAGGATGACGCGAAAATATTAAAAGCCAGCGATAAAAAATTGTGGATCAATGATCCCAATAGTAAGTAAAACTGATTTAAAAGATAATAAAATAATATCAAATTAGACTTGATCCTGGCAAGAAAAGCCCCTTATAAATAATTCTGTGGCTCCCCAACTCGGAATTGACATAATCAGAAATTCTGGTAAATTTGGGTAGCGGGAGAATCGCCAAGTTTCCTCAAAAAAATTGTAAACCTATCACGAAACGTCAAAATGTACATTAAATTTTACAGGCGAACTATGTCGTCCTCTCAACTGCAAGAAGAAAGAGCTCTGCCTGCTGGAGGACCCCTTCACCGCGGTCTGCGTATCCAAGAAGGAGCTCCACAAATCCGGGCAAGTCAATTGATCAATTGATTACACAAGCCCGGAACTCTCCCTCCCCACCGAGAACTCCAATACCGACAAACAAAAAAATAATTTTTTATCACCGAAAGAAAATGGCCAGTCATTAATTTATAATTAAATTTATTACAGCGATATTGTAATGCCGAAGTCCCGGGCTAATCAACAAAGGAGAATACACAGCGACAACTCAATCGAGAGTGAAAACGACGACGCGTTCTTCGACTCTGAGGACGACGACGAAGATCAAGATGAGTCCAAGTGGGTGTCAAAGATAAATCGATCAATCAAGTGTCGATATTGTTTAATTGTCGGGGGGAATGCAGTTAATCCAATGAATTATGTAACAGTCACAAGCGAATTGTTTTGATAAACATTGGATGGTAACTGAATTGCCTGAGTTAGGAATTGCTGATGTCCTTCAGGGCTGGAGGTCCTGCCTCGATTGAACCAATTCACGAATGAATTTCAGGTGTCAGGAGTGTCCAGTGGTGAAGCCAAACTTCATCTGCGGGGTTGACAACCGCACCTACAGTTCTCCCTGTCGTCTGGATTACCACAACTGCATCCATCATACCTCGATCCACGTTGCATGCAAAGGCTTCTGTCCCTGCAAAGGTGAGTGAGGAATAAATTGCCCTCTGGCTTGCAATTGCAGTCTACTCGTATTCCCTTTCGCCGCGGCAACTGGTGTAAATCAGGACGAGTCACCGTTGTCACAGCTTAGACTTCAATTCACTGGTTGTTTAATTAACTTCATCAATAGATGGACTAGACCTCCGAGTTCACACTAAGAAATTCCTCCAGCTGAGACCCCAGAAATCCCTGGGTAAACTCGGACGGAACAGGGATATTACGCTGATGCCTCGAGACTTTAACTTCGACAATCATCATTATCAGTATCTCAAGTATGGTAAACGTACGAAGGTGAGGATATTTTGCATTAACAATTGTGCAAATCCGTTCGCTAAAAATATTCCTCACAGTACGGTGAGTTGGGCGAGAGGGGACGTCTTCAAGTGACGATAACTCCGGATCGGCAGAGTGAAATTGAACGATTTTAGGCTCAAATTAAAGTTCGGATTATCAGCTTTAATATAAAAAAAAATTATTCCATTTCGTTCGGCCAATCCAGAGTTATTGATAGTTGAATTTGTTCGGTTTTGCCTCACTCGTCACTACTGATTTTTTATCTGTACTTCATTATTGAATTTTTAATTGTTCTCATGCCATTATTCACTACCCAACTCCATGAATAAATGAATATTATAGGTCTAGTTACGATTCAGATATTTCTGTTCAGGCCCTGGTGAATAAAAAATACGAGGAAGCCCCAAAACATTCTTCAGCCAATGAAATAAGTAAAAGTTCAGTGACAATGAAGTCAACTGTTGATGGGGCAGAATCAAAGTCAGATATACTGAGGACTAACGACTGTTCATCACAATCTAAATCAGAAATGGCAAATCGTCTGTTGGACTGGTTTTCAGTGGTGATGGCCGATGCCAAGTACCGTCGCCAGCACACCAAGTCCAAAGGCAAGTTCCTCTGACGTCTTGAGGTACATGACAAACCCGAGGAGATCATTTTGTTCATCAAATTAATTTATTTCTCGCAGGACATTTCCCCGCTGGATGCCAGACTGAAGTGAGATGGATGTTTGGACACTTCGACATCGATGGCGATCGTAAAATATCGCTCTCTGAACTTTATGGACTCGAGCACGATCAGAATGAGCCCTGTCTCAAGCCGTTCATCGACGCCTGCGACACTAATGGGTCAGTAATTAATTAGTGACGTATTTTTTCGAGAATATACTGCGATAAGCCGAGATATTGTCCTGGACTAGCAGAAAAAAAATACAAAAAAGTGTCAAACAACTGTTGCATTCAGGAAAGACATTAAATTATTACAGAGATATCTCTATAAGTGGGCCCGAATGGTGCGGATGTTTTTCAAAAGCTGAGAGACCGTGTGCCGCGGTTCGTAGACGCACATCCCCGGATGTGGCCCCAGCATGTGACTCTCGAGGCTACTTCCGAAGTGTTCAGTGCCACAGCGGCCTCGGACTCTGCTGGTGTGTCGATCCCCACGGCGTCGAATTCGCTGGCACACGAACTCGTGGATCCAAGCCCAATTGCGGTAAATACATCCGACAATCCGATACAATAACTTCAGAATAAAATTTCACTGAATTTAATTGATCTAGCTGACACACGCTCTGCAGAATATATTCTCATGAAAATTTCAATTGCCATTAACACTTTGAAGTTCTTGAAAATTAATAAATATTCCAGGCGATATTAGTCCCAGGAATAATTATCATTTTCACTGAATTGCAGATGGAATTTTCAATAAAATAACAAACGACAGCCTAAAAACAAACAGCGTAAACATTGAAAATACGGGAATGGAGAATGACGACGAGGATTCTGAAACAAGTTCCATCAATGATTTCGAAGGATCAGCTGATCAGCCCCTGGATTTTTAGACTAACGACAACAACAAAGTACACCCATTTCCATTTCATCGCCTCTCAAGTTAAAAATGACGAGGATGAATCACACATTGTTTACTTGAGGTGGGGGATTTTTCCACGTTTTTCTACAGCGTACTTGAAGAAAATCTTCTCTTCCGTAGTGTTTGCCAGCTGAACAGTAAAATGAAACGGGGGGAGGGGGCGGGAGGGAGCACTCGAGAACCCTCGACAATTCGCAAATAGAATTACCGAGAATATAAATAACAATAATTGAGTAGACGTATTGCTTTTGAAAGTTTTGAGAGAAACAAAAAAAGAACGACAGATCGTTCGATGAATTTCCAAAGCATCTCATCTCAAAAATCATTCCCATTCATCCAGAATATGTAGATTGGTAGTGCGAATTTAAAGAGATTGTACGTGAGCCGAAGTAATGAATAAATACTCCAGCCGAATGTATGTATGATATACGAGATATTAAAACACTGACAGAAGAAGAAATGCCAGAGAAAAATGTATGTAATCCATGGGTTATTGGTGGTGGGATCGTTGATCATTGGAATTTACTGGCATTGCAGATTCTGACTAACGTCGAAATTAATTTTTAAAAAATGAGATGAATTGGTCCATTGGTAATTTTTCGACACTAATAATAGGATTTCATCTCTCTCCAAACGATTAAACTAGAGGAAAATGCTTTGTCAGTGTTGCAAATGTGCTCACAAAAATGCTTTATTCATTTTGAATTGAAGTCAATTCATATAAAAATCCCAAGTCAAATAATTACTAGTGTAAAATGAATGAAGCCTAATTAGACCGAGAACCTACTGTTTCATTTACTCATTCTTTTTTGGTTTTTAATCTGATACAACAACTGTATACGTTGCCAGATATTTCGTCCAGAACTCGTTGGCACTGAATACCAAAAACAACCACTAAATCACTCAATCTTATTTTACACACACCCACACATAAACACAAGCAATTATTTATTGAAAGGGAGGCAAACGTTCACTATAACTTTAGGCAAACCACGAGAAGAAAAACAATCACACGATTTTACACCCGGTTCAATCCAAATAATTGGTAAGTCTTTTTACTTGATTACAATCAAAGTAGGAGAACTTAATGTGGTATGAATTTAGAGGAATAGACATTGGAATATATGTATACCGTGTAGACAAAATTAATTGCAGGACTATTGCTGTCATAATGTGAATAGATAAATATTTGAGATGATTACAACGTAAATAATTAACTGTCATCGCATACAGTTCTTCCGTCCCTACTGTGCGTATATTATTTCTCGCTGTAGTTTGAGATTTTTCACCAGGTTCACGAGTATTTCATTGGAATTGCCATTACATCGCAGAAGCTTTGCCAAAATTATCTCAATGCCACACATGTCTCATTATTATTTATCAAGTCTCGATGATTATTAGAATTGATCATTTGCGATGGTGCCGCTGACATTGTAAAATAACAAGTCAATTTTATTCATTCATTTTTACTCTTTCGTATTATCACATGATAATTTTAAACAGCATAATGGAACAGAGACTGCTAACAATTTGGTAGAGTAAATAAATACTTTGCGAGTAAGAAAGGGGAAATTTTTAATGGGTAAACATACAGACGCATCGACAGTCATGTCAACTGAGTTGTAGTGAGATGAGTGTGTCAACATTAATTGGTAGCTTAGTGAAAATATACATTTAAGCAATTAATAACGATCAAAATTCTTCATCCTCTTTAACACGTCACATATTTCTCATGTGTATATAATGATTATTATACAGTGATGAACGAGCCATCAACAGCAAATGAAAAATATATATATAAAGAAATTGGTACTGCGATGATTAATTTTTCGAGGACGTAAAATAATATACCAATGACATGAGGATTAATCATTAATGATTAGTTGAATTGTGTCGTCAAGATATTCTAATTAATTTTGAGGCTGTACTAGGAATCTACACGTACTCAATAGACAATGTACAATGTGGCTGTAAGATTTCTTTATGAATAAAGATTGTTGTAGAATTTTTGTTCAATTGTTTTCCAAGCTTGTAATTTCATTACAAAAGTAATAAATTGATCCAATAAATTATTGTTGGTTAATTGGGTGGTAAACACTGAGAAATTGCACTTACAGAATCTTTATCTGATCGATTGCCCTTCGAATGAGCATCGACTCGTTATCATTCTCTCGTCATCATTTACTCGTTATCATTCTCACTATTTTATTCACTAATTAATTAATTAAATAATGGAAAACCACTGATTGCTTCACGAATGCACATTGCGATGGTCAAACATGTAAAAACACAGGCCAGACGCCATCTTGGACGTTGGCGTCACTTTCGGCAGGCCTTTTTGCCCGAAATAATTGCGATTTCATCGCAAAAATCACTTCCGAGGGTCTTTAGCTACGCTTTAGGACATTATCTACGGGTTTTTCCACGATTTCACTTTTATTTCACTCGATAATCCACTGAACAATGGGCAAACGCGTCCCAGACGCTTGCAGTGCAACAGGCCAGCCGCCATCTTGGACCTGCGCAGAATTTTCGCGCGCTTTTTTTAAAACTCACTATTTAGACAATTTTTGAAAAGAAATCGCTGTAATATCAGGGAAGTCTTGCCAATTCACTTGCCAATGTAAACTTTTATTTCTGCATAAAAATGTTTTATAAAAATAGAGTGTTATTTACAATCGGATTAATTATCAATTTCTAACTTTGATTTCTCATGATTAAATTCAGTTGTTCGATGTGAGTCTGGCGAAGGTCACATGGAACAATTGTTGCTCTTCAGGCGAAGCCCTTCTCCTTCAGTTTGACTACGAGAGAGTCAACGTCGGGGAGGACTGACCCAGCCTCCCTCACCGGAGGATCCTCCACTGACAGGATTTCCACTCGGGGGGCAGTGTCGACGCCCAGATCCTTCGGAGTTATTTTTTTGATCGGTTTCTTCTTCGCCTTCATTATATTCGGTAATGTGGCGTAACGAGGCTCGTTCAGGCGCAAATCAGCGCTCAGGACTGCTGGGGTTTTGATCTTGATGGTCTCTAGGCCCCCGTCGACTTCTCTGGTGACCGTGAGATCGCCGGATCCCGGTTCGATCTGATAAAAAAACGATCTACAGGTCCTGAAGGATTAACTGGACAAATGAGGGGAATACATCTCGTCTCGTTTTGAGCTCTAGAACAATATCTTCAAAACGGATCGGAAATGTGTAAGGACATTTTTTGTAGATAATTTAATCCTCTACGAAAAACGTTTTAAGACTTTTTTTGTTAAGCCACAGGTTTCGGAGATATTCCCAAAAAACTGAGTCTCTTTTTGTCTTTGGAAATCTGCTGGTCTAGTTAAAATTGCTTTTTTTCATTTTTAGTTGATAAAAAAAAATTGGTGACGAGATCAATGAATTACTTTGCTGCAGAATGTTCCGGAGGGCCAGTTGAGGACACCGGCAATCATCTGGGCAGTCTGATTGCAGTCATCGTCGATGGCCTGCTTCCCCACAATCACGAGCTCTGCTTTCTCCTCTTGGGCAAGCTTGGCCAGGATTTTGGAGACGTGGATGGGCTGGAGGGTCTCGTACTCGGGCCCGGAGACCTCCACGTGGATCGCCCGATCCGCTCCCATGGCCAGAGCTGTCCTCAGGGTCTCCTGGGCCTGGGTAGGACCACACGAGACGGCGATCACCTCTTCAACTAATTTTTTCTCCTTCATCCTCACTGCCTCCTCTATCGCTATCTCGTCGAACGGATTCATCGAGTGCTTCACTCCCTCCGTCACTACTCCCGTTTTATCCGGCTTCACGCGGATCTGATTAATTAAAATTACTTAATCAATTGCCCTACATATTTTTCATTCATCGAACAGTGCCGAGTGAATCTGCAGTTAATTTATAAAACTACAATCGATGGTATTGATCAATAAAGAGAAATGAAAGATTGAACAAATTGGCTCCAATTGTTGTACAGAATTGGAGATTTATGTCGCGATATCCAATTCCATTCGTAATTCCCCAAATCTCCACAACAAAATTTCTGGTAATCAGCCAATCAAAAATAATTGGAATACATTGATAACAAGAGCTGAATAAATACCGTAATCAGGTGAACAATATGAACAACCCTTTGCCTCAACAATCATCAGTAGAAAACTGACCTTAACAGCATAATCGATGACTCGTTTGACTCCAACCAGAACCCTCGCCATTATTACAAATTACTATATTAATTAAACAATTCTTGAACTCAGTAGAAATAATTTTCCTGGCAAGTCTTTGATGCTGCTCTTCTTCCACGGGTTCAAGAGTCCAACAATGACCGGCTGGAGTGGGGGAGGGTAATTACGTCACAAAATTATTGACTCAGTCGATAAAGCCTCTCTGCCTTATCGAGATGAAGATTAACAAACATTAATTATAATTAGCGGAAAAAAAGAAATCAATTCCCTTCAGAAAAAAAATATCGTTTTCTTTAGAAGGAGGAAATTAATTCTTCCTGGGGGAAATTTACTCAGCCAGTCTCGAGAAATTTTTATTTGCCTCCCAGTGAACGATAGAGACAATTAAGAATTTTTTAATTGATTTCCAATATCATTATCACTCCTCCAATTATTCCCTTCACTCCTTGGCCAGCCTCTGAAAGGGGAAAAATCAAGAAAGAACCACCAAAACACCAAAGCCCTCACTTTTTATTTTACGGTATATTTCATATTATTTATCATCTCTCATTTATTTTCGCACAATAATTGGTTTTTGCGTTTGACCAATAAAACAAACACGCCCGTGTGTTCATTATTTATTTATTTTAAATGATTTTTATGATCATGGAGCAACACATTCCAAGGCTTTAATTAATCGTTCAGCCTCCAATCGCCACAATATCCAACTCCTCATTATTATAATCATTTAATATATTTTTTTTACCATTTTTTTTTTATTTTGTTCCAATTTATTTATTGGTATCGAATAAGTATATTAGAAGATAATAATAGCAATAAATTGTAGTAAGGATTTGTTTTACCATCTCTTATCACCTAGCATGACAAGTAATATTGGATTTTTTTTTTGTTGTCTGGGTGTCAATGAATATAGTAATGTAATTAATGTGGTGTCTAGAACCAACGCATTCTTGCTTTATGCCAGTTTCATCAACTACAACTACTAGTTTTTTTTTTCCTTTTTTTTTTTATAATTTTCTTTGCGAGTCTCTTGCTGTCTTCCGTTATGTCAAGGGTAAGATCATCTTCATCTCCCAGTGGTTGGTAATTATTTTTCTGTCTTAATCTGTATTAATTATTTTTTTTTCGCATCAAGTTCTAACATTTAATGGGTCCATTTGTTGTTCCATCCCTACAGAAAAATTACATGAGTAAAGCTTTTTGTCTTACAATTTTCCTTAACGTGTGTATTGTTTTAAGTTTCTTTTAATCGGGTTTTTTGCGGTTTTTGGAGCGGGTGGGAGAGGGGAAGTTTTAATAAATGTATTTTACCGGGTGCGGCTTATCTTGACTGTTGGGATCCATTCCCCAGCCGGGGGCCTCCATTTTCGTGGGCTCGGCTGGCGGTGGGAGCTCCTGGAGGGCTGGTGGATTGGAGAACTGGCCTGGCATTAGAGTGAGTCCTGGCATCAGGGATAAACCTGCTGCTGTACCATTTGGAAATGCTTGAGGGTTCTCCATGTGACCCTGAATCATTCAAATTAATCACCCGCTTTATCATCAAGTTCAACAAAAAAACAACAATGACAAATTTAACTGGAGGACAAAAAATTGGGTGAGATGGCCTCGACTCACCTGAAAAGTGGATTCAATCATCTGATGCAAATCAGCATCGATATTCCCAACGCGTCCATACCCAGCCCCCCTGAACATCTGTCTCTCCATACCCCCACCAACATTGGGCCAGTTGCCCACGCCCTTATCACTATTGAGCATCCAATTCATTCCCTCAGCATCTCCCCCGGGTCCCATGCCAGCATTATAATTCTTCCAGGCCCTCTCAGTCCCAATGGGCCTGGGCACCTTCCTGTCCTCGATCTTCATCTGACTCATCTCCTGAGTCACCTGTCCCGACGATGACGGAGACATGGCAGGCGAGCCCCCATTCTCCAGGCCCTGAATGAGCTCCATATTCTGTCCAATATTTCCCAGATGGAAATTCACCTGAGGCATCATGGGCTCTTGATGAGGATAATTGCCATGCGGTCCAAACCACCTGTGCCCATTGGTGCTACCCCCGAGATTACCACCAGGTCCCCCTCTTGCCGGATACTTTCCAATGGGAAAATTGGCAAGCATTGCATGATTATTCTGCATCCCAGACGGCGGCGGAGGCACAGCAAACATATTTGGATGAATTCCACTAGCAGCATTGAACATCACCTGGTGTTTATTATTAACATGTAGTGAACTCGAGAAGTCTGGCGCCCTGGGATTGAGCCTGGACATGCTGACAGTGGTATTGACACTGCCAGCTTGGCTGGATGGTGCAAAATTCTGCATGTGAGGATGGAAAGGCATGAGATGCTGCTGTCCCTCATTGGGCACCATCTTGAGAAGACTCGAGTTAACGTTATTGATGGATGGATCAAAGCCCCCATTATTGTTCTTGAACATCTCCATGTTGGCTTGCGAGCTGGATGGCATAATGTGCTGCTGCGCCTGGTTCTCCTGTCTCTCCTGAACCGGTGGAGCACTCTGGGACTGAGGTGGCATCTCCCTCTGCTGATGTCCCTGAGGATTTCTGGTGGTTATCTCCGGGAATCTGTTGAACTGTCCCATGGAGACAGGCAACTCAATGCTCTGCTGGCTCATTACAGGTCTCGTGACAGCGAGCCCAGTGGTTTTATTACCCTCGATGTAATTGATGTTGGATTGAAACTG
Organism: Psyttalia lounsburyi; assembly: GCA_030522865.1. Lineage (NCBI taxonomy): Eukaryota > Metazoa > Arthropoda > Insecta > Hymenoptera > Braconidae > Psyttalia > Psyttalia lounsburyi. Next base: position 45,120 of record JAPYZN010000111.1, read on the forward strand.
GGGCTGAATGCTGGGATTGTGGATGCCAGGTGATACTCCCTGATTGATACTACTGGTGCCGGGCGTTGAGCTCTGCTTGCTGGAGACTGGTGAGCACATGGCAGTGCCACGATATCCAGGTGCTTTGGATGCATCGACCTGTGGTGGTGCACTGTCAATGAATTTATTGGGTGGCGCTGTTGAGGCTGCCGATGAGCCACCGCCAGCTACTGTTGCGAAATTCATTCCTTTCTGGTGGGACTCATTCTCACGACCCCACATCGATTGTTGGGTGACCTTGGAGAAGGTGTCATTGAAGAGGGAGTACTCGAGTGGTGTATTTGGTTGGATTGAACCCTGAGGTGGCTGGGGTTGGTCGTGGGTCTGGGCCACTGGTGTTGTTGATCTCATCTGGTGGGGTTGGCTCTGCTGTTGGGACTGCGCCTGCGGCTGATTCTGCGATTGCGTTGGATTCTGCTGGCTGTGACCCTGAGTAGTCCCCGATTGGGGGGCTTGAGGGGCTGGTGGTGATGGGGTCACTCGCATAGCATTCACTGATAGCTCTGGTCCATTTGATACAGATGATGTGACAACAGTTGAGTTAGAAGAGTAAGAATTTTTAGGTATATTACTCTGATAATGCTGCATCGCTGGAGCTGATATATTCGGCAGTGTACGGCAGTGCTTGGGCGATGTCATGATTTGCTGTGGAGATGTCATCGGTGTTGTTGATGATGATGAAGACATCGCGGTTATGGCGTTGTATACCTTCTGCTTGAATTCTGTTGCGAGAGAACTGGTTGATGAGAGAACTGTTGTCATTGGTGAGGCAGTGATGTCTGATAATTTAGCAGCGAATGTCTGGTTTCTACTTGCTGTTACAACTTTTGTTGCACGACCTGATGTCATTATCGCTGATGTATAGGACATTGTCGTACGAGTGTTTGTTGAGGTTGTTATCTGGGATTGGCGTTTCTCAGCTGCGGCGATCAATCGTGGAGCTGTGGCGCGTGACAGGGGAGTCGAGAAGGCACCTGCTAGTTTTATCGAGGAGGTGGAGCGAAGGGGCACCAGCTGGGGCACTGAAATGCCTGCCGCTGTGTATGACTTACTTGGGTGGATGCCTGAAATAAATTATTTAAAAAAAAAATTATTTTACAACCCAAAAGCTACTAAATCATAATAAATTGATGAATCTCACCTGTTACGCCTGGTAGCGGTGTAGGTGGTTTATTAACAGGTCCCATCTTCGGTTTCATAGCAGCAGCGGCTGGTACCATGGACTTATCCCAAGTGGACGAAGTGATAACCGTCAATTTGCTTTTCGGCAACATCTGGAGAATATCCACATCCGGATCCTTGATAAGAGCAGCAATGAGTGTATGAGCCTGTTTAGTAGCATCAGTCGATCCCTTGATAGTGATAATCCTCTCCCCCTGACACTTGCTCTGCTTCTCCACCTCGATATGAGCACCAGTAGCTCCACGAATGGCATTGATATTGCTGCCACCCCTTCCAATGACCCTGCTAATGGCATTGGGTGGTACAGAGACCTTTTTCGATCTGAATGGTGAATTCATGAACCTACTGGAGTCATCCGACTGTCCTTTCCTCACAACCTCCTTCCAGCCCTCCTCTCTCTTGATGCCCTTTGGACTCGTCGAGCTGTTGCTCTTGACAGACGTATTAAACACCTCCTCATACTGACCATTACTCTTCTTACCCTTACCAGGAACATAGTTCTCATTGCCAGTTGCTTCAAAGTCCTCCCTCTCAGCGGGATGCCTAGATGACTCGAAGACCTGGCCCTTGATCTTTCTCTCCGTCACATTAGTCCCAGACGTTGAACTAGAACTGGCAGACGAACGTGCATTAAGCCCCGAGGAGGAGGCAATTCCACTGCTGCTGGCAGTCATCCTCTTTTCCTGGCTCTTCCCCAAGACATTCTGATTCATACTCGATGAGAGAGCACTGGATCCTCCCCTGATTGGTGACGAATCCTTCTCATTGCTACTGGGACTACAATTTTTCTTCTTCTTTTTCTCTTTCTTCCTCTCCCTGGCCTTCACATCATTGCTGCTGCAGCTCCCCTGGCTATTGGCATCGATTCCACTGTCTCCCTCCTCCTTATCTGGATCATCAGGGCTCCTATTGACAGGTGATGGTGAGGGAACATTGTCCATTCTCTCGCAACTATCAGCACCCCCCTCATTATCGCTCTCGTCTCCTCTCTCCTCCTCATCCTCAGACTTCTTGACGTCCTCCTTGTCCTCGTATATCGTCTCATTCTTCTTGTTCTCCTCGTGTAGCTTTCTCTTCTCCTCCTTCTTCTCAAGTTTCTTCTTCTTCTTGCGCTCACGTCTTCTTGCAGCTGCAGCTTTTTTCGACTCCTCCCTCGTCTTCTCCATGTCAAGCTCCTCCAGAAGAATCGATGCATTCTTATTGGCTTTGGCTGCTTGGGTCTCCTTGGCAGCTCTGATCACCTTCACGCACTCCTGACACTTCACCAACAACTCCTTATCGTTAACAGTTGCAATATACCTCGTCATCTCTTGATCGCTTGGAAATTGCGTTACATGATTCACCATCCACTTGACAACCTTGATGTGTCCCTTTCGGAAAGCCGCCATCAGGCACGAAACCTTGCGATTGTCCTGGGAGTCTATGTCAGCTCCAGCGTGATACAGCAGATCAACGACATTGAGATGTCCTCCATTGGCAGCGAGCCACAATGGGCTATTTCCCTTTTTATTTTTAACCTCGACTTGAGTTCCTCGAGACAGCAGTAGCTCCACGAATCTGCAGTGGCCCTTGTCAGCAGCAATCGTCAGGGCAGTATCTCTGGACGACGGAACAGGTGTGGCATTCACATCAGCTCCTTTGGTCAACAAGACTCGTCCAACCTCCACGTAACCGCCACTCGCTGCTTCCATCAGGGGTGTCAATCCAGTTTTTGCTCGATGCTCGACATTGGCTTTTCTGTCCAAAAGAAGGCTGACCACTTCGTGTCTTCCCTGGAAGCAGGCCAAAGTCAATGCTGTATTTCGGTTGGTCTCAATCTGGGCGTTGATGTCACTACCCATGTCCAGGAGAAGTTTGACAGCTGCGGTGTGACCATTCATAGCAGCCAGCATCAGCGGAGAGATTCCAAGTTTAGATCCTGTTCTTGAATTAATCTCAGCTCCATGAGAGAGAAGTAGTTTTATTATGTTAACGTAGCCACCAGATGCTGCTAGTGATAGGGGAGTATAATCCGAGACATTTCTGTGCTCTCTATTGGCACCTCGAGTAAGCAACAGTTCCACAACCTCGAAGCGACCGCCACTGCATGCCAGTGAGAGTGGAGTGTCCTTGGTTCTTTCTGATTGTGCTTCAATGTCGGCTCCATGATTCAGGAGGATTTCAACGACTTTTTGGTGGCCTGCTGTCGCTGCCAGGATCAGGGGCGTGAAGCCCTTCTTATCTCGATGTTCAATGTCCGCTCCACGTGACAGGAGAAATTCAACGAGCTCCTCGTGGCCACCGGCACAGGCTAGGGTTAGGGCTGTATCGTGATTGCTGTCTGTTTCAGAATCCACGTCCATCACTGAGAATTGGGTCATGGGGGCTTGGGTACTTGGGGTAACTGGGGTGTAGGTTGATGATGGAGTTGTGGTGGTGGAGACTGTGCCACTCGAGTATTGGACAACAGTGTTAACGGTGTTGGGGTCCAGCTGATAATTCTGGACTGATGCTGGGGGCGTTGAGGTGGCAGTGGTTCCTTGAGGACAGGTTTGGGGCGAGGCAAGAGGATATCGGGCTTTCTTGCCCTTGGCACCAGCACTCGCTGTGTAGACTTGCTTTTTGTCCAGGGGCGTTGGCACTGGGGCTGCCAGTCCCTGAGTCTGCGTTGCCACTTGGACCTGAGTTGTTGGTGTGTTGGTGCCTGCGTTTACGTTTGTCGTTGTTGTCGCGTTGCAGGTGGAGGTTGAGGGCTGGGCAAAAGCGCTGGGCTGTTGGGGTTGGGTCAAATGGTCGTGACTTGGTGGCTGGGGATGACGAGTTGGGGGCTGGGGTTCGTAAAGCTCGCTGTCTATTTTTCGCTGGCGACGCGCGTACGAGTAGCCTCGCTGGAATGCCTCCATTGTTACTGGGTCCAGGCGCTCCGCCTCGCGTTTCGCTTTTTCACTTGCCTCCTAGAAGACGCGAGCGCATTTTTGCTTTTAGGGAATTCTTTGGAGGGGCACTAGTACTTGGGAAAACATTGCTCCGGAATTTTGTATTACGTTTTCCATTATTTACAGAGATCACAGAAAAAGAGAGATTTGAGAAAAAAGAGTGAGATTAATTGTTGGATTTTTATAATTGACAAAAGTGTGGAGATAAAAAAATGGAAACCAAAATCCATGCATTTACCTGTTCAAACATCTTCCGAATGGTTTTCTGATCGGCAGAAAGCAGTTCTTCAGCGAGATCCCTCCTCTTATCTCTGTCCAGACCCCTCACATCCATCTTCTTCAAGCCCCCATTCTCCTGCTCCTCGTTTCCAGCTGAAAGACATCCCCCACCATCAGCAAATTCCCCAAAATCACTGGCTTAAATATAAAAAAATCTCTCCAGTCTTTAAAAAAAAATCCCTCATAATTCGCGTGCAATAATTACCGTTAGGCACCTCGTCGAAGGTAATGGCTTCCATAAATTCAGCAACTTCGGCAATAGGTATCTGCATTCCATTATCGAATTTGAGTACTTTGTCATCGGCAGCTAGTGCCTTAGCTTTCTGTGCAGCAGCAAAGAATGGACAAGCACTGTCTCTGTGTAATGTCGTTAAATCACTCTCCATATCCGGTATATTAAGCTGGCTCGTTTGCTACATTGAAAATTCAACATCAGCTGGTAAATTCTCCTCAAGTCATCGAAAATCCCTTCAATAAGACTAATTAAATCCAACAAAAATACTTTGTCCCCTTCGTTTATGTCCGGAATCCATACGACAAGTGAATTCTACTGGTGGAGGAATTAACAAGAATAGAGTCTAGAGTTTCTCGAGGACTTCAGTTGGGGACAAAAATATTCTCTGAATTTTTCTCTCTACATTTTCTCTCGAGTAATACCTGATCCTGCTGATTATCTTGGTGGGGCTGGGTGGGTCGACTTAGTATCAGCGAATCTCCTAGATTGTCCAAGAATCCTCTTGGCAGTACTGGTTGGTGGTGTTCTTGCTGTTGTAAGTGCAGAGATTAACGATAAGTGGTTTATCCGTTTTTCATTTATTTCAATTTTTTTTTCTAGCCCTCAGGCTTTTCGTAGGCTCTCGTCAGTCATCACGTCAGTGAGTTCATTCAATTGTTAATATCGAAATCATTTTACTGCTAACTATTAATTGTATTTGATTTAGTTTTTAATTGCAGAATTATCTCGTCGACAAGTCGTTTAAGAGAAAAATGTCGGAGAACTTTTGTCGGGAAAGACTTAATTCGCTACTAAAAAATTATGCGCCATTTGCATCTGTAACTACTCGTTGAGAAGATAATTAAGATAAAAGTAATTGTATTGTAATGAATTATTCACACAGTGCTAGATGCCAAAATGCCCAGTTAAATAATTGTTTAATATCTCCTCAACAATATATTTCTGAGAAAAATGACTGAAGAATTTTTTCCAACGATTTTCCGGATGAAAAATTCTGCGTACATTTTTCGCCTAAACTCCTGATTAACGCGATAATTAAGGCCCGGGTGTAATAGTTGGTAACCTCGAAATCCCCGTGACTAATTACAAGAAAAATAATTATTAAATCATAAGCAAACTAAATTTCCGACCTAGTATTACACCCGGCCCTTAACCCAAAGAGTTTTTCATATAAAATCATAACACAAGGTTAAAAACGTCAAATGGAAAAAAAAGAAAATCATTTCCCCAAGTGATCAATGAAAATCATCCCCTTGAAAAGAAATCTCGATTCTCCCCCCAATGAAATTTCTCTCTGAATTAAGAGGAGATTTTCAAAAGTCACGTGACCGAAATCGTGCCAACTAATTACAGCCAAAATAATTTTTTTATCTTGGTGAAACCCAATTACCGATCTACAATTATGACTTCGACAGGTCGATAATTGGATTTCATTAAGATTAAAAAATTATTTTGGCTGTAAGTAGTCGGCGCAATTTCGGTCACGTGACCTTTGGAAGCCTGGCCTTAAAACAATCGACGAACCTGCATCTGATCGAGCTGAAGCTGTAACTGTTGATTCAAATGCTGTAACTGCTGTACTTGTTTAACTGGAAAGGCAGGCTGTCGATGTTTCTCCTCGTACTGCTGCTGAAGGTTAAGTATCGTTGTTACATTTTGTTGCTCCTGCTGTGCAGCCTCAAGAACAGCTGCACGCTGTAAAAATCTTCCATAAGCAATGGCCGATTTACGATAATTTTTGCTCTCCTTCTTGGACACCGGCTTGGCCTTTGGACGATCGCTGATTGCTGTATTCTGGCTGACATCGCTGATTGTTGTTATCGTTTGATGTGGTTGGCTAACTGGCAGCTGACTTATAGCATTTGTTGGAAAATCAAATGTTGGAGCTGGTATTGCTGGTGCTGGTACTGTTGGGGTTGCCAAGGCTAATGGTGATGGGACATGGGTGAGTGGCTCGTCGGGATCCAGTGTAAGCTTCACACCAATACCGACACCTTGGTCAATGGCTTGACACAAAGCCAGTGCCTTGTCTCGTTCCTCATCTGATAATTCTGATCCACAGACTAGCCCTGACGAAACACCAATACCATTCGAACGATTGTGTCATTACTCGGTCTCTTGGGGTTTCCCCAAGGGTTTTTCTTTATAATTCTTTGAGGATTGTCAGGATTTGGGGGACAAAAACCGAGGGGATACGAGAACAATGCTGGACATGCGAGATATTGAGTTACTTTAATCTAATCAGTGAGGGGAGGATGGGCTCAGTAGTGAAGTGGTCTGAAGACTTGAGAATTTTAGACGTATTGAGGATGTTTTTTAGATTTTAAAAAATTAATTACTGGTAATTATTTAATCTGAGAGCTCGCGAGAGAAATTTGTAAATTTGAAAACGGTAATTTTCCACACGAAAAGATGGGAGAGTTCTTCACCGTTTCAATTGGAAAATTAAACAAGAGAAAATTCATAGAAATTTAATTGTCACTTGCTCACTTCACCGCTGAAATGTGTGTGAGCCTGGAGAGGATTGTTGATTAATACGATAATTATATTGTCACTCACCACAAGGAGCAGTGGTTGGTTGAGCTGGCAAGTCAATATTCATCATTCCTGGCAGTATTGCATCGGTTGAGTCAGCCCCATCGCCAGCTGACTGTTGGCGTTTCGGTTCCCCGAAGTTTGGTGTACCTAGGAACAGGTGGCCAGCCCCACTGTCCTGGAGCTGTCGCTCTACCCTCTGAAAGTTCACGTGTTTCAAGTTCTTTTACATTAATTTAGTATCCAAGCGTGAGCAACTACTGATACTACTGATACTATTGACGGAGTGATGAAGATGGGAGGAAATTCAAGTGAAATTAATTTTCCATCTGCTCTTCAAAACACTTTGTCTACTTCACATTTCTGTGACGATTATGTGAAATCCCTGAATTCCAATATTCAAACCCCCAACTAACCTGAAGTTCCTCGAGGATCTGCTGCTTGTGCATGATCTGGCCATGCATAGCACTCTTCCTGCCATCGCCGGAGGTGGAAGCCGCCGCAGCCTGACCGGGACTGAGCGTGATATTGGGTTCAGTGAGACCACCAAAGCCCCCACTGCCCTTATCCAAAATATTGGTATCATCCACAGCGGCAGGAGCGACCCCAGTCTCTGCAGGCTGTGTTCTGACCTGTTGTGCCTCAGCGGAGGTGAGCCCCGCCTCGGGCATCGTGGTAGCTCGATGATTCTTCCTCAACAGGCTCTTACCATTCCCCTTCTGACTCCCCTCAGCACTGGCCTGCTGTCCAGCCACTGGATTCCCACTGCCACCACTTGTCTGCGGCTGTCCCTGGCCCTGCCCCATCCCCTGGGCCACACCAGGTGCATTCATCATGATCGAGTGCGGATAATCCAACAACAGCTGAACAACATTGGTATGCCCCCCCTTGGCCGCCTCAATCAGCATCGTTGAATTATCCTTGAGCTTGTGAAATGGATCAGCTGACTGGGCCAGCAACAGCTCAACAACAGCCACATGACCACCAGCACACGCCAGTGACAGCGGTGTATGATCATTGTTCGTTGTATTACGATTTAAACTCGCCAATTTGGATATTAAAAATTGAACAGTACAGAGATGTCCGGCCCTGCATGCCTTCATCAGAGGTGTTCTACCCCCCTCTGATTCATGCTCAAGATCAGCGCCAAACTGGAGCAGCAGATCAGCGACATCGGTGTGGCCATTCTCACATGCATAAGTGAGTGCAGTGTCGCCAGTCTGCGTCTGGGCGTGACCGTCAGCACCGGACTCCAGTAGATACCTGACAAGATCGAGATGTCCCTCCTGGGCTGCCTCCATCAGTGGTGTTGATGCTCCAAGCTCAATGTCAGCGCCGGCTTTGATGAGAAAATCAGCCACTTCGAGGAAGCCACCACAACAGGCCAGGGTGAGTGCTGTCTCCTGGGTCTCCTCGGTTTGAGCATTAATATTGGCGCCCTGGCTCAACAGCAGAGCCACCATCTCCTCGTGGCCCTCGCGGGCTGCCTCCATGAGGGGTGTGTAGCCCTCGTCATTCACCTCCTCGATATTGGCTCCTCGTTCAATCAGCAACATTGCAAGATCCACGTGTCCACCGCACGCTGCCAGGGTTAGGGGTGATTCAAAACTGTCTGTTGGCATGTTCACCTGAGCACCAGAGTCCAGAAGAAGTCGAGCCACTTCGACATGGCCGTCCATCGATGCCTCCATGAGGGCCGTATGCATCTCGTCGGTTTTGTGCTCCTGATCAGCCCCAGCCTCCAGGAGAAATCTCACCATGTCCAGGTGGCCTTTGTAGCAGGCCAGGGTGAGGGCGGACTCCTTGAACTCATTGGAATGAGTGTTTATCCCTGCTCCGTGCTCCAGAAGTATCTTTGCTACTGGCACATGACCTGCACTCGCTGCTTCCATCAGGGGTGTGTGACCATTCTCGTTGTGATCCTCGACGTTTGCACCCGCCTCCAGGAGGACCTTCACCACGTCCTCGTGACCACCGGCGCAACCGTACATCAGCGGTGTATTGCCCGATGTTGATTGGGCATTTACGTCTGCTCCGTGGGCTATTAGGAGGGAGACTATGTCCACGTGACCTGCACTCGCTGCTTCCATAAGGGGAGTGCAGTCACCCTTGATTCCACGATCTTCTACGTTGGCATTCATTGCGAGGAGGACCTGAAATCAGAGGAAAAGCTCAGGTCGTGAGATTGATTTCAAATCATTAATATCTCGCAAACGAGTAAACCCACCACAAAAAATTAGCCATAATTTTGCTCTCCGAAAAAGTACTTTCACAATAAATAAAAAAAATAATCCAAATTCACTCAATCGCACTCCCAAAACCCTCTTGAACCCTTTGGCAACCCCCCTAACCCCTACACTCCTCACCTGTGCAAGCTCGTAGTAGCCAGCAGAGCACGCCAACGACAGCAGACTCTCTCCCTCCTCAGTGGTCTCGTGCACACTCCTCCCCTCCGTAAGCAATTTCCTGACAGTTCCAACGTCTCCGTCGGTGCAGGCCTCGACAAGTGACCTCTTTTCGTTCTGACTCCTTGGATTATCACTGCGCATACGTGTCAATGCAGCAGCAGCCTCATCAAGTGCACAAGAAACACTGGACGTTAAACGTCTGAGTACCTCGTGATCAGCGAGATGTTTTCCATCTCCAGACGACAATTTACCAATGCCAGCTGCCTCGAGCAGTGCCTCAAGCCTTGCCTGGGTCTCCGGATCGACTGATCTCTCCGGATCCTCAGGTGTGAGTAAAAATTTTGACGACTCCAGATGATGATCCTCTTCGAGTGCAGCTTGTTCGATGGCAGCACGAAAAAACTCCGGCTGAAACGGAAAAATGAGAAAAGAACAAAGTCAGCCAAAACCAGTCCATTATCCACGGGTGTCAGCGACTCGAGAGCCGAGAATTAAAGCACTTGAGACCATTTGACTTGCTTGTAACAACCACAACACAGGAACTGTTCACTCCATCGGATTCAGATCCTCCGGGGCTCGAGATGTGTAACAATTGAGGTTATGAACGTTGGAACGCAAGAGAGAGAGAGAGAGAAGGAGAGAGGCCATTCATCACGAAAAAATGCGGGGCGACTCGATCAAGTTCTAGGTGAGTTTACATGAGCCACCGAAAATAATGCACTCTGATGCGGAGATTTGGGTTGATCCGGGGGAGGGGGAACAATGACACTCACGAGACACCTCAACCCCCCATAACAGTGGAAATCATGATTTTTATTGTTGAGAGGGGGTTTTTAACATTCTGGAACAAGGACACTTGAAGGGGGCATCGAACGACTCCGTGGCACTCACTCCAACCTCTCGCACGATCAAAAAACCAAAAATCCACGGGTCACTCGGCGATGTCGAGGGCTTTACTCGGGGTTTTTTTTAGATTTTGAGACCTCGGAGGTGATTTTCGAGGGCTCCGGCAATTGTTGGAGAGGAGGGGGGGTTTTTTTTCGCGACTGGAGACGAGGAAGACACGAGTGAAAGTACAAGTTGTGAATTCAATACGTCATTGTTGTACGGAATGGGTTTGAGAGCCGCGGTTGACTCGGGTTCGTGTCGGTTGGGTTGGCTTTACCATCGCGCACAAAACGGGCTAATGTATTATAAAAATGAGAGGATTGAACAATGCAGCCATTCCACGGTGGATCATGCTGACACTTTGCGAGGGGAAGAGGGTTCTGGAGGGCGAGGGGCGAGAGGAGGCCCTTGTGGGTACGTCCCTGGGGAGGGAGGGACGAGGGCTTTTGGTTTGTAACAAAGGATTAATGAGGAATTCTTGGGAGGGGGGTTCCGGATTTCCAGGGATTTTTACGGGGGTTTTTTGGGGAATTTCGGGATGACAGGGGCAATTGTTATTATTTTTTTTGAGAACTCAGTGGGAAATTGTTGGAGGAAGTCCAGACATTTTTTTGGAGGCTTTGGGAGCACGAGAAAATTGGTGTCGTTTTTTATTTTTCTATTGGTATTTGTTTATGATTAATTTTAGGACTTTTGGGACGTGGGGGATCTTTTGTTTTTCATTTCAGTGGGTTCAGAGAATTTTGGAAACATGGGGAGCCATTGCAAGAGTCCAATTTTGTTTTATTTTGTTTTTCTTGTGTAGGCCTTTGAGAGAAATGTCAGCAGAGGATGTTTGTGGAGAAGTTCGTGATCTCCTAGTGTTCCTTTCATATTTTGCCCTCGGGGCAGTGGATTTCGAGGGCATTACGTAATTAGGGAGAATGGGAGAGCCGAATTTTTGAACATTCACTGGAGATCATCGAGATGATCCATCTGAGAAAACTCTCCAGCTGTTTTCGAGATCTCGATTCCTCGATTCCAAAGGGAAATTGACGTTTGCAGGCCACATGCAGGCATCAAGAATTACGAAACACGAGTTTTTTTATTGAGACGGGCCTGCCTGGGTAAATAGGGGATGTGGGCACTGGTAATAGTCTAGTAATGAATATTGTGCTATGGGTGGACACCGGAAGCCCCAGCAAATGGTAATTTTCGGTTTAATAGTCAGTCTATCACCTTTTTACAACTTTTAAAACGAGTAAACCTAGATTTATTGAAAAAGAAAAATCCTTTTTATGAATTCGGTGAATACTAAGAGAAATACCGAGTTTAGAGACACAAGTCAAAAGATCTTTTTTGCAGAGAAATCAATCCTCAAAAAACAATGTCTCTTTGACTTTCTGAGTAGATCCCTTCATTACCGAGATATTTAATTAACAAATACGTCAGAGCCAAGTGGCTTTCTCGACGAATGTCACATGATTTCTGTACAGAATTGAATTCTACTCATTTTTTGGGTTCAAAGCGACTGAGATACTCAGCTGTTGAATAAACAAATAAAAGGCCAAGTAAATAATTTGACAGTATTGTTAGAAATGTCAAAAAACAAGTGGCTTTCGTGAAAAATGTCACATGTTCTCTTTCCAAAATCAAAGGTCCAACAAAAGTACTCAAAATAATTGAGACAGTCCATCCACCAATGAACAAACAAAAGAACTCTTGGAAACACTTGGAGACAACTCAAATTGAATTGCTAAATTACTGGAAATTCTCGAGAATGCTTGGGGAATAAAATCCATCAGACCTCCAGGTAAAAATCGCCGGATTTCACTGGGAATTTGACATCTCCCACCTCCTTTTTCACCTGACAATCTCTCTTGAGTTTCCTGTTGTGTTATGTAATCAAACACAAATACACATTGGCACGAGATAGTGGATGAAAAAAATTTTTTTCATTCGATTAAATCCCTCACACTAATCGCATAAGAGATAAAAATAACAATAATTCCCTCTTTCCCTCATTATTTTGATAATGAAAGTGGAGAGACTGACGTTGGGATTGCACGAAACTCCACTCAACTCGTGGATGTTGAGGTTTTTATTTACACAAGTTGAGTTGAGTCAGTTGTACCCCGGTTGTTTGAGAGTAAAAGAGTTGTGCCCTCCCCGCCGGGGCCCCCTCGCCATCCCCCTCGTGTAATAGTGGGAGAAGAGGCTAGGTCGTAGGCCTCTCGGATCAAAGGCACTGAAAACAGGCACAAGAGAACATAACTCAGGGCAACCTGACGCGACGTTGCGGATACTGGGAGCATTGGAATTCAGGGGCTGTCGAGTGGAGGAGGAAATTTCAATTAAAAATTGAGAGTTAAATACTCAACTGCGAGGATCTTCAGCAATTTAATTAATTAGTTTAGGATTTGGTAATGATTTACCTGAGGATGTCTGGCAATTGGGGAATTTTTGGGGTTAGTTCAGTGGGCTCAGAGAATTTTAGAAAACTTGAGAGCCATGGGAAGGGGTCAATCAATTTCTCTGGAGAATACCGGGAATTTAATTTCCTAGGCTGAGTGGAACAGGGGATTCGAGGGAAAAGTCGGTGGCAATGGATAGCCTTTAATTCAGTCATTCAATGGAATAATTATTTTTGTATTTTAAGTACTGTCGCAGTTTCTCTTGAAGCCATTAATTGTCAAGATGAGGAGACATTTTGAAGTGTCTGGAGACTCGTTGGAATAATATTTGTATTATTATTTTTATGGATAAGTCGATAAAATTAATCTACTGTGTCGAGCGAGAGAGGTTATGAAATTAAAAATTTAATTCACTCCAACAAATTGTTTTTTCCATTTTAACTGTCCCCTTATTTTCCCTCGAAGCCATTAGTTTTGGAGCTATAAAAACACTTGGGAAGACAGTTCGTAAAATCATTGAAAGAAGTTGTATAATTATTTTTATGAACATGTATTAAAAAAAAAAACGATTGCATTCGCAAATAAATGTCATTTGGGTTCAGAATGAAGTCTACAATTCGTAATTTCACTCGTAAAAAATCACCTGTCATTTTCCAGAGATGAAAAGTCAAAAACTCAAAAGACTTTCCCAAACGTTTCCCAAACGACAGTCCCAGAGACAAAAAAACACACGAGATTCTCCCCAAAAGACAACAAAAATGTCGCATTTGTTTAACGTAGCTCCCAAAGACACAAAAAAAAATCTCCAGAAGAGGATCTGCAAAAAAACCCCCACGACATTGATCACCTGCTGGAGGAAAATGTCTCGTGAGTAATAATTCTCGGAATTTCCCCACGAAAAATCTCGTCACTCCCCCCAAAGCCAAAAAAACACGTGCAAAATCGTCTCTAACCCCAGAGATCCCCCGAAAACTGATTGCCAATCCTAAAATCCCTCATTAACAATTCCCAACGTGACGAATAAATTGTTGACGCACGACGTGATCGGTCTCGATTGGCCAAACCTGATTATCCGATCATGTCATCATGCAATGATCAACCAAACACAGCCACAGGCCCGAAAACCCTCCCCGAGAGCCCTCTCCCCCGTCCCCACGGAAAATAGCCCCCCCAACAAACGAAAAAAAAAAAGACTCCTCAATTGCATTCTCATTGCATGAGGCCCCGAGATACTGCGATGCGGACGAAAGGCCGCCCCTCGTGCGCAATGGAAATGGACGTAAAAAAGTGTTGAATAGACCAAGAAGACCCCCTCCCCCCGCCCAGCGAATGAACAATTACCGCATTCCACTGGCAAAAATGGATACAACAGGGATGAAGAGCACTCGAAGAGGGCATAGAATGAAAAAAAAGAAAAATGGTGGAGACCCATTACCTCTGAAATACTGTCCTCCTCACTTTCCGATGAGTCTGTCATAAATCGTGGCTGCAGTTCGGAGAAGGTCTCGGTCTCTGACTTTGTTGGGCTAGAGTTCGAGGACTGTGTAGATGTTACTTCTTGAGCACAATTTTTATCGTGCTTCTGGCTATCCGAGGTTGTTCCTTGTGCTACATTCTGCATTTTTACCTACCGGATTAATCATATGACACAAATTTTTTTCGTTTTTTTCCCTTTCCTTTTTCCTATCGCTCTCTGTCTACCCCGTGGCCACCAACACACACTTCAATTCACTTGGGGCTTTTTTATCCCCCTTGTACGATTTTTTTTCTCCTCGATTATTTATTCCACGAAAACGCGAGGGACTTATCGATACCTCGGGAGTAATCGGTTTGGGAGGGGGAGGGGGAGGACAATAATTCGGTGAGTTCGCTTTTTCGGTTTTTT
>JAPYZN010000111.1:59937-70798 GCA_030522865.1 Psyttalia lounsburyi
TTTACAATTCCTTTTTTTCTTCAACAACACGATTCTTCGCCCGTCATTCACGTAAGCTAACATCCGCCATGTCTACTATGGCCGACTGTGGCCGAACCATGAGCAAACGACTACGTTTCCTAGTACACGAACGATGTTAACTCCCCGAGGGGAGAGGAGGGGGCGATGCGAGAATTTTCGCGGAGATTGTGGATAGGTGACGCTGCCAAGCCCGATGGGAGAGAGTTTTTTTTTTCAGCAAAACGGGCGGGTTCTCATGCAGCGACGGCGACCGCCAGGGACTGGGAGGGGGGGTTCTTCCGAGGGAATTTAATTTCCTAGGGGAGTGGATTGTCATTCGGGGCCAATCGAATCGTCTCTTTGGACGGGCTGGGGGCCGGGGGGTAGGCGAGATGGAGCCGCGGAAAACGGGAAAATCCTCAACGAACAATTACCGAAATTGAATTGACCGCCTTTTCCGACCTTCCGGGAAATTGTGACAAACGGAAATGAATCGCCGTGGCGGCGGAATTCCGCAGGAATTCATAAACATTCTTTTACCCCGACTTACCAACAGCAGATAAATTGGGAATTCTTCGTTGCTCACTGTCGGTAAGAGCGAGTTCGTATGGAGGGGAGCCCTACTTTACCGGCAGTTGGAATGTTTCCCTCGCTAGTTCCAAGTGTTTTTTATTGTAGAATATCATGATTATTGTTACAATTTGCAGATGAGGATTCTACTCATCGTTAGGAATTCATAATCAATTATTTTTTAACACAAAGTAGACTGATAAGAGGTCCTTCCCATTACGCCGTTCAGGATGTTCTACCCCTGTTCCCTTTTTTTTCGAGTTTCCACAAATAATGAATTTTTGTAAATAAATTTAATAATTAATTTGTGAAAGACCGGAAAAAAAATTGAAACCAGTGGAGCCAGGCCCAGAGCATTCCTAACGTTTTGTAATAAATGTCCGAGTATCTCTCCGTTTAATCCTGGGGATAAACCACCCCAATCTGTCTGCGAAGTTCGTCCTGAATTTCAGCAATTCGCAGGGACTCTGCGTGAGAGACTTTGGAGCTCTCCTTGAGCCCTGACAATGAAATCATGGGAAATCTCATTGAGATTAACATCATATCAACACCTGAAGAAAAGGGTAAGAGGAAATGATAAATGAATTAACAAATCACCTGCTTGGAGGCACTTTCGCACTTCCATTGCCTCGAATCTCAACCCAGCGCTGTTGGTAAAATTGAATGGATGCGGTGCTTCTGGCAGTGGATGCTCAATTGTATCGTTGGGCAGTTGAATTTTCACTGGACACCAGAATTGGGGGATCGTGATTGTGCCATTTGTGCCGATGACGTGAGCTTCGTTGGGGAATTTAAGAAGTGAGTGGGTCAACATCGTCGCTGTTCTATTATTGCTGTACAGCAGAGTCGCAGACATAGACTGATCGACTCCATCGTTGTTCAAGAAACCTGACGCCTTTATGGAGAGAGGATGCTCTCCGTCGTAGATAAACTGGGCCAATTGGATCGTGTAAACACCTAGGTCGAGAATTGTACCACCTCCTTGGGCTTTGTGACTGAAATTCCCCAAGTGGACAATCAGAAAATGATTTCATTGAAACTCTCAACTGCTCTCACCTCAAACGATCCAGCTCTGACACTTTGACGCCGAATGGAATGATCAGTTGCTTGACCTCTCCGATAGTACCGGACTCTATCTCTTTTTTAACTCTTTCGTAGAGGGGGAAGCAACGACTCCAAATGCCCTCCATCAGGAATAATTTTTTCTCCTTTGCAAAATTTATCAATTCTGTGGATTGTTTGACGTTCAGGGTCAGTGGTTTTTCACACAAAACGTGTTTACCATTTTCCAACATCAATTTGGCGACCGCCAGGTGCTGGGGATTTTGCACTCCAATGTAGACGATTTCTAAACATATATTCAATTGTTTTTAATGTTATTTATTCAGCCCCACTAGACTTAGGAGATAAAGAATGGAAATCAGAAGTGAAAAGGAAGACGGAAACTTGTGGGTAAATTTGCTAGTGGAATGACTGGATGGGACAACTCACCGACATTGGAATCTTTGGCGAGCTCCTCGTAACTACCGTAGGCTTTTGGTATATTGTGAAGATTTGCAAATGTCTGGGCTCTGTCAAGAGCTCTAGCACCCACAGCCACCACCTGATGTTCAGTATTTGGTAGCGTTGCCAAGGCAGTAGTGAAGTCGTGAGCTATTCTTCCAGCGCTTGCGATGCCCCAACGAGTAGCCATCTAACGCAGAGAATAAATTAATAGTTAAACGTCAAAGTCATTGATTAATCTCATCCCGAATTAATTCTGGATTTGGGGAGGGAAATCCAGACAATCCAGAGTTAACTCGACATTTTCCCTGGAGGTAAGAGATCAAATAAGATTTTCCAATTCGTCAGTATTTATTTTACATCCCTTCTCGTGAATAAATAATTGGAGGTATCTAGAAACGACTGAGGAATTGTTGGGAATTTTTTACACTCGATAAACAATTTTTAGAGCTTTGTCAAATCAGCTGGAGCTTTGTCAAATTAACCTTAAACTATTCCCACAAGATGTTCAATGATCAGCGACTGTCAGATTTAATTTCACTTCTTAACTTATATTTCTCCAGATTGTGGTATAATAAAAGTATATCTAATCAAATATTTTTTACCACAACAGATAAAGAATATTAAAGCTTCTATCAATGGTCAATAGATACGTCCAATTACATAATATTCTTGACAAAATGAAAGTCTTGAGTACAGAGCTCGAGATTTATCGATAATTGTATTTTATATTCGTCACTAACTTTGCTGGTTGATTGTAAGGAACACAAATCTGATTGCTGAGGGCCTTTATCTGGTGCATTTATATATTTTTGATGCACCGGAAAGTGGCACTGTCGTTCCACAATGAGGTTGACCACAATAACAAGCCATCAACAATTATTATAACCGTATCCTCACCGAAACTCATGTCAACATGTTTCTCAATCCGTTTTATCGTGGAAAATTTACATTGGACGAAGCCAACTGTTACGTCTCCCCTTCCACATCGACAATTTGTTGACGAAGTTCCTACACAATTCATCTCAAAATTCTCCAGAGTTCTCAAAGAAATTCCCTTGGAATTCTCTTCTCGGCTGGCAAATTGTTTATTCTATTTTTTTCTGCCTTACAAAATACGAGTAAAAAATAGAAGATCAATGCCCAGGCCTTCTTCCCCAAAACATAACCTCAAAAAAACAAATGGAATTCCAGTAGAATTTTTTTCATCTAGGTATTATCGTGAGTACGAAGATGAATTCAGAATGAAAATCAGAGCCCAGAGAAAAATTGGCCAGTGCTGCCTAAAATTTACCAGGCGTTGACAGTGAGTGGATATCTCCTTCTCTAATCATCATTTGCAGAGTAATTTTCGTCGACGGCTCCAATTGGTCCTCACGGGGCCTTTAAAATCATTACATTCACCTCTAGAAACCTCATGCAGCAGTGGGTATTTACTTCCTAGCGTTCAGTCGCTCGAGAGCAAGGCAGCGGTCGGTAGCTGCCATCAGCGAGCCCATTTCCCTCCCCCCGAGACCTCTCTCACTGTAAATAAACAACTGTCACGTCATCTCCAGCAAAAAAAACCGCGTAAAACTGGAGTCAGCATCTCCGAGCACGACAAAATCTCTTACTTCTCGTTATGGAGCTCTCATTTCCATGCACATGGTGGCTCTCAGCTGTTTAGCCATTTAAAAACCCTCCGAAAGTGATTGCGCAAGTGCCCAAAGTTCGCCTGCACTGGCGGGTAGTGAAATTCTTTTCTATCGCGGTCACGGAACTCCTTTCTCGCTCAGTGAAAGAGTGCAGACGCACTCACCAATATGTCCCGCGATTGTTGAAAAATTTATTAATTTCCAGCGGGAGGCAATCCTCAATTTTTATTGGCATTTTTTTTCTTTGTTGAAGCAGTGAAAATGCCGACGAAGTTCAGTAAATTTGCTATTAGCGCAACTTGCAAGGAGTACGTTCATCCCTGGACGGATTCCTGCATCAGTGCAACTGCAGGTCTCGGTCTGCATGCCATCCAGGAATGCCTGAGGATATATACAACTGTCTATGTCGTATGTAGTCATCAATTTGTCATTAAAATACAATTCTCGTGATCCCATTGTCGTCGTTAAAATCTCCTCAAGTAGCTAATTAAAAATTGATGAAACCGAACAATTAATGTGTTTTTTTAGTAAATAGCTTTTTGTTGTCGAGGTCGATTGGGAATTATTGCAGGCATTTGGGACTCGGGTGTAGAGTCCAAGTGATTGCAAATACATCAGCAAATTCCCCTGATTATCGACCATTAATTGTGATTTAAGGTGACGATGGCGATGAGGGGCAAAAGGCCAACGAAGGATGAGATTAAGAAAATGTTAATGGGGATACTTCAGTCCACTGCCTTTCTGTCCTGGAGCACTTTCACGTTCTCTATGTTTTTATGCAGCTTCAGGTAATTATGATGAGGGGTTTTCTCAACGAGAAAGCGAAATTTGTAGAAATTTTTTTCATAGTCCAAATTTTCTGCTTCAGTAATTTTAATTGTCATCATTTGCTCAAGCTATCTTTAATTCTTATAAATCATTATAAAAAAATCCTTCAACATTTCAGACGATTGACCGGCAATTTTAACGCACTATCAGTGGCTTTTCTCCCCTCGTTCTTCTCAAGTTTGTCTGCAATAGTCATCGAGAGACCATCGAGGCGAGCGATGCTGTGTCTCTACGTCTCCAACATCGTAAATAATTTTTTCATTGAATATTCCACCGCCCAATAATTCCGCAAAAATCATCTGGTCATCAGAAAAACTGTCGATAAATGTTTCCACGAGCCCCAGATTATTCAGATGCCCGCAGAATTGACCTTGTGTCCCGAAATTTATAAAAAACTGCTTCGCCACTTCTTCACTGAATATTCAATTGAGCTTGACGGTGAAGCTTGTCCTCTGACGGGCTAATTAATATTGTCATTGTCATTGTTGTCAGGCAACTGAGACACTTTTTAAAATGGGACTATGGCGAGGATACTACAGATCAATACCCCACGGAAATGTCTACATATTTGCAGCTAGCATGGCTGCACTGCTCTATCTCTACCGAAGCAGTGGTGCTAATACTGACTCGATATTTAGGATAATAAAATTCGTTGCTAGTCCGTACGAGGCTAAAGATCATGTACAAAGTCATATTATAGGAGATAGGGCTCACAGGAGAGGTGCACATAAATCAACATCGAGTGTAAATATTCTTGTGGAGTCACTCGGAACTTATCAGAGATTGATAAACTGGATTAAGAGCTTTGGAAGACACTATTGGTGTCCACATCCTCACAGCTGTGCACATTTTGTTCTGAGTGTGAGTTGCAATGAGTTCGAGTGGAATTTTAAACTCCAAAATTGGCTGCACTTTGTGAAATATCTTATAATTATTGCGGATGTTATTTTATTTATCATGTTCATTGCTTCAGGGAGGCTCTCAGTTATTTGGAATTGGACTGACTGTACAAATAGGATTAAACTTGGTAGTCCAGCTGAGGTCATTGTTGAGAAAACCTCATTTACTCAAACAAACGATCTTTCAGAAGAACAACTTTAACTTGGCAATTTTTCTCGGAGGCTTCACGGTTATTTATAGGGTACGCACGAGATTATAAATTAAATGTGAATTAATTATTAACAGAATTCAACGACTGCAGTTTTATTTCTCAAAAACAATCGCAATTTTTTATGAGAATTGTTTGCAGTTTGTTTCGTGCGCGTTACGGAGATTCAATGATGGGGATAATCCTGTTCATGCATTACCAGCTGGATTACTTGCAGGATTGGCATTCGTCATGTTCCCGAATAATACTGTTGCTCTTTATGTCATGTGGAAGGCACTACAGGTACGCTGAACTACATTAAACAATTGACAGAGATTTAGAACTCTGAGCAAATCCTCAAAAATAATAATCTCGTTGGAATAATTAATCATTAAAAATTCACAGTTATTCTGGAATAAAGGAATTGAGAAGGGAACATTACCAGAGATTAAAGGATTCGTCATCGCTCTTTATTGCTTCAGCACAGCTGTTTTATTTCACGCAGCTATGGTAGAGCCCCAAAACCTGAGATCCTCTTACTTCAAGTTTTTACACAGTTTATCTGGTGGAAGGTACGGTCTCCCATGGTCAATTAAATAAATTCAATTGATTCTGTGAATTGATAATCGATTATTCTCATTATGGCTTACAGATTAGCGACAATGAATCGAATTCCACTGGATCAGTTCGGCCTAGAGACATCAAAATACCTCGAACAGGTTCTCCTCAAGACCAACACGACAAATAAACTGAGTTATTCATTTTAAAGGAAATCAGACAGGCGAAATAATTTCAATACAGCAGATTCAAGTCGGCCCCGGCATAAAAAACAAGAATACAAATGGCTCTACCAACTTATCTTTACCTCACAAACAGTAAATTTGTCTTTAACTTATGCAACGAGTCAACAATACAAAAGTAAATAGCATTAGTGAAATTAGTTGTTCATATTTTAGAGTAGAATTATGCATGAGATGGACTGTACGTTATTCAAGGACGAGATTTATTGTCGACAAGTTGCGACCTTTGAGCTGCTCGTGTGACGTGAATGAACACACAATGGCGAATTATTTTTGAACAATGCAAGTAATTGAGATGTTTAGTTGAAGGAATTGCTGATGAATGTTCGAACGTTAACGTCAGGTCAATGATATTTCCACTTCGATTTTACTGTTATATAAAGGAAATTGTCATTGAGTCGGGAGTAATTGCGGATTCGTAGGAACCAAAGAATTTTTTTTTCCAATTAATAATCAGCTGACGAGGGAAATTCATATCATTGCAGCCGTCCATCAACAATAATTCCGTTGCTTTGTTGTTATTGTAGGGGATAAATGTTAATTGGTTGTAGGATATCAAAGGAACTTGCTCATTGTGAGTTGAACAAATGGTGCCTGGTGAACATTGTGATAGTACATTTTTATACCATTTAGATTTAATCATTAAGTTTAGTTCATCAGATATTGCTTGGTACTTTATCGTTGACCACTGATTTTGTAATGGTTGCTGTAGGGGATTATTGAGTTTAATAATTTAATATAGTGAGTTATTGTACGGAAATAAAATTTAATTACAGCGGAATTCAATCATTGCGCATTAAGAGTACGTACCTTCCACCTTAATTAGACTAGACTTGTTTCAATAATTAAAAGGCGGAAACTTGTTTAGCAATTTGTTGCAGTCGTTTTTACTGACCTCCTCTATCAACTGAAAACTGTCTCTCCAACTTCAGGACGCACTATCGAATTTTCCGTAATTATGCAAAAACATTTCTATCGTTATCACCACAAAAAACAGTCGTTACCTCAGTGTGAGAACCCAGCAGTTTATACTCGACATGAGTCAACGAGTGAATACAAAAGAATAAAGTGTCTTCACTTGGAACCACTTGAGTAATGTTTCTCATATTTTTGTCAGTTTTGTTTGCACAATCTCGGGGATTGTTGCTCCGGGAAGCGACAGTACCGAAGCTCATCATCATATCCTACAGTGGCTTTCGGTATTTTTAATTCTCCTAGTGTTTCTCATAAACTAAAAAAAATAGAATTCTACCCTAAACATATTTTTTGACAGTGACGCTTTTACGTTATAGTTACGATTACTTTGCCCACAATGCCACCCCCTTCTTAAATACCCTGCGAGCGACCTGGGGAGACGTTAAGTACTCGAAGGGTGAGTACGTCAGGAGAAAAAATTCACGCAATGCGACAGTTACGAGTGAATATTTCTCAGCGAGTCGCGACGTTTTGGCAAGTGATGGGCTTCACGAGGAAGTTGGACAGGTCAACACGTCCCTGCAAATGCTGACCTATGGACAAGACGCGCTGCCCATTTGGGTAAGTGTCCGTTGATCGACTTGTTTAAAAAATAAACAAATAGCAATAAAAAATAAAAATAAACCCTAGAAAAATCTGATTACCAACTTTAAACGATAACATTAATGCTCTCCTTTTATCGTTCCTTCGACATTAAATGTTAAAATATTTTTTTATCTGTTTTTAAATTATTAATTAATCGCGCAGATTGTCAATGAATTGAGTGGCGGGAATAGAAGTAGTGGATTGATGATGTGGCCCGGCGGAGACTTGGCAATAAACGGAACTCAAGCGACATATGTTATGGTATAATAAATTTCAATTAAAAGTTTGTTCAAAAAAATCCAGGGGAACCGGATAAAAAATAAATAAATATCGTTAATTGGCGTTTTGAACTGCAGTTCAATGAGAATGAAAATTGGACCAGTCGAATAGACGTCGTGGTCTCCTGGTTCAAGGACCCCCAGCGCCCAATAAACTTGGCGATGCTGAACTTCGAGGGCCCAGATCTGCAGTCCGAAGGTGATCTCCCTCTACAATCCCTGCTATTCGATGATTCCCTGAGGCGCTTGGATAATGCGACAAAATATCTATACGATCAATTATTCAAGAATAATCTGACGGATGTCAATGTCATTCACTTGAGCGATCGCACGATGATCGACATTTCCCGGCTGAGAGTCATTAATATAACGGGAATAATTGGGAATGAGCATTACAAAGTCGTGGGGAGTGCGTCTGCGAAGATCATTGAGCCCGAGGAAGGTGGATAATGAATTAATTCATTAATTAGTCCATTACTTTGGCATTTGAATCCATCGCCAATGATTTCTAATTAATAAATTATACTTGAAGATAACGCCATCCGAATTTACGAAAAATTACAAGAGTCAGCGGATACAACTCGAGGCTTCCAGGTCTACTGGAAGGAGGAAAGCCCAGGTCTGGAGGGATCTCAACGGATCCAAGTCAAGGGGATTGTCGTCATCGCCAAACCTGGATATGCCTTCGAAGAAGCCGTCACTAATTACGAAATTACAAAGACATCTATCGATATAAATAGTACGTCAAACGATAATTTTCCCATGGAGTTAATTAATTAATTAAGCTTTTTTTCATCAATTCTTTAAACAGTTACGCATGAGTTTCATCCAGACTCCCCCGAGGATAATAATGACAACGACGCAGGAGTATTTTTCTTCGCAACTGGCCCCGCATTCGAGAAGAACTGCCTCCTAGGGCCCCTCCCGGACGACGGGGATTTGTATCCACTCGTTTGTCAAGTTTTAAATATTGATTGTTACGGTATGAGTCAGGAGATTCAATCCTTCGAGAAATGTATAAAAGAAATTGAGAATCAATCAAGCTACGACGTCTTTCGTGAGTACTTCATCGATACCATTGAATATCAGATGATTTTTTTAATCTGTCGGAGGTAGAAAAATTTCAGGTGATTTTATTGACACCTTAAACTTATTTTTCCAGTCGTCGTGCTAACATCAATGGCCATTTTCCTAGCAATCGTTGCAACGATAACAATTTTCGCGGTGAAGAGGAGACGTTGGCAACAAACTCTCGACTTGAATACAGGTACTAATTGATAACCACGAATTTTTGTCGATAATTACACTTAAAAATGGTTAATTTTCAGAAATTCCGAAAGTATCGTAACCCCCGACAGTCAGTGAACTAAAAATCAAGAAGCTGTATTTACTGATCCATCCAGTGAAAGAAAAAACACGTGTCATTAGAGATTGTAAAGGACCAGAGACTGATTGAATGATCTGAAGATTCCGAAAGATGCCGGAAAATTATGTAATAAATCTCAAGAGAATGTCCAATAAAAAAATGATGGCAACAAGCACCAATGGTCTTTTGAATTACTGAGGATATTTGTTCCCATTTATTATCGTTCATTATAATCATCAAACCTTTTTAGTTTTCACAATCTGAATAGCTTTATCCATCACCTTATCAGCCTCTCTCTTACTCTTCCTCTTCCCTCTCTGGTTCTTCCACAGCACCTTCTCCCAATCCACTCTCCTGGATGCTGGCACCTGTTTATTCTCAACAATTCCCGCAACAATCTCACCCCTAACATCCGGACAAACCACTTCCGGCTGAGCTTCACTCCCTGCCAGACTGTCCATCGAGTCAACCTGCCAAGGTAGAACGCCAAAGGCACAATCTCCCCAGTTGAAATTCCCCGGAGCCAATTCCCACTGGGAATTCCTCACTAGCTCATCAGCCACTGCCTCGCTCTCCTCATCTTCATTGAGCTTTTCCTCCTCAACTCGTCCACAAATTCTCTCCAAGTCCTCGACCGTGTGCACAACCATTTCATCACTTTCAGCGTCTTCGATAACCTCCGCACTCTGAATTCTCAACAACTCCAGAAGATTGGCCTTCCTCTCTGCATTCATCCCAGGACTGATTAATTCCAAGAAAGTCTCTATGAAAATATGTGTGAATTGACTGGCATTCATAATCACTCGTTCACTGAAGCTCTCGTCAGTAAAAAAACTGGGGATATCAGAGTTTATCGCCAGCCATGGACAGTCCCTCAATTCTTGATACCTCCTATTAATAATCCCTTCAATTTTTTTAGTAACAGCTTTCTGCGGAGTCTTCTTGTACCCCTCCTGAGAATGCTCGAGCTTCTCCGCCTCCTTCTGCGCAATCTTCAGTTTCAGAAGACTCTGACCAATGACTTTCATCCACAAACTAGCCAATTTCCTCTGATTAGTCTCTCGTCTATCAGCATTAATAACCTCTATCAGCTTCAGAGTCAACACTTTAAGGAGTTTTGTCTCATGCAGGAGAGTAATCATCGGCTGCCAGAAGACAACCAATTGCCTCGGCAATTCCCAATTCCTCTGATCATCTGACAAAAGGTCAGATGATTCATGTCTTGAGAAGAAGTC